>NBZA01000223.1:80540-97380 GCA_003054995.1 Aleochara bilineata
ATTGAGTTGAACAAATGTTTGAACAAAGTCTTGACCTTCTTGCATCCAAACCACTATCATGCGTATTCGATCAAGCACTCGCTTGTGCAGCTGTATGGATACCAGCAGGGGTACATGCCAAATCAGATCAGTGATGAATTGCTCTTGGAAAAGGCAACTATGTGTCGGCAGCTGATTGACACTACGGAGAAGATTGACCCTGGAAAGGCTAGACTCTGCCTATATTCAGGAGTATTGTATCATGAACTGTACCTAGCAAATATGACTTACATCAAGCGGAAGTGGGACGTGGGGACTAAGAGTGAATTGATTCTGCTCATCCGAGAGGCGAAAACTAGTCTGGAGAATGCTCAGTCTGTATTGAAATTTGACATGACATCGGCTTCTGGTGAAAAGTTGAACTTACTGGTTGAAGACTCACAGAAGCAGTTTGAAAAATGGGTTATGCGTTGCAAGGTTGACCTTAGTGCAAGTTATTAATTACATATAGAACGCGAGATATTCTACTATGCAGTTTACACTTTTCCAAACCTCACTTTAAGGGCCAAGTTTAGACTTTTCTAAACCTTACTTTAGATGGCCTAATCTCAACTTTCGAAAGTTTTTTAATTAGAAATTTTCAACCTTTATTAACTCCGCTTAAAAGTAGGGCAAGTTGTTGGTTTAACCACTTATTTTGTGTAAAATTTCATTCAGAATCTAATAGTATCAAACCTAGTGTTTGTAGATTTCATACAATTTCTTGTCATTTACACATGATATATAATTAGGCAGAGTTTATGTATAAGATATAAAAAATTTCTAGTTACAATCAAAATTTACTCGTTACATTATTCAATTTGAAAACATTTATACCAACTTTGCTTTCACTTGGCGTTGTAGCTGGACAATGTCGTGTATTGCTTTTGCGCAGCTTGCAAGAAGCGTGCGGTCCCTGGTTAATGCTTCGATTTTTTCAATTGAGCATATGAGAGCTTCTAGTTCTTCTTCAATGGTCCATCCAGCGGTATAATCTTCTGGATTGATGGCACTAACTTTTACCACATACCTTTCAATTTCGTTCTCGATGCAATTTAGTTCATACATCAGACGGAATAGATCATCGTCATTGCGATCGCCGTTTGGGTCCCTATGGAGGTTCTCGTAGCATATCTTGAATTTTTGCTCGGTGATTTGAACCAAAAGATTTTTAAATTCTTGACGAATCATTTTATGTCGCATGCGCATATTCAGCGGTACTGTAAACGTTTTCAATTCGTCGTAGACACCGAGAATGTGTTCTTCGTGAAGCAGCAAACGCGCTGGTTCATAGGATAAGTAATTCTCAAGAATTTGCTCGAAGTAATCAATACCTGAAGGAATTGGAGGACCATTTGACGCTTCATTCAGCAGACCTGCATGGTTTTGTAATTCTTGTTGGTTGTTTGCAGCTGGTACCTCTTCACCTTCGTCGCCGATTTTTAAGGAAATAAGACGACTGATTAACTCTTGAATCTTGTCTAATTTTACATTATCCTTTTGTGCCAAACCCACAAGTGATTGTAGGTCATTGATTAGATACTGTATTTCGTTTACATCTGATGTTTTTAGCTGAGCAATAGTAGTTTCAATAGCTGACAATTTGTTGTCTAGGTCAAGAGGACCCTCAAATGATGCTGCAATTTGTCTTTCTTGTTCAGGAAAGCTGTTTGTGTTACTGACATTATTTGTCGAATAATTATTGTCAGGTTCAAATTTGTTGGCAATTTTTTTCACCGAGCCTGAGAAAAGTTCACTGGCTGTGTTGTCAGACGTTGACACATAAGAAATATACTCTTCTGTATCAGCAACCAAATGTGGCTTTTCTATTAAAAAATACAAATACATTGGATATTAGTTTATGAATTAGTAAAATTCTTAAAGAAATAGACCCTTTTAATAACTAAAATACATCCTGAGAAAGCTTTTTAGAATAGTCTTAAATTATGCATGTAATTACATTACATATTTACAATTATTTATATTACCCACCAAGAACGTTCAAATAATCCTAACTCAGACTAAGATTTTAGGTCATCACAAGCCCTAAGACTTCCGACTTATACCTACCTTGTAAAAAAGGAATAAAAACAGTGACGATTTTCTTGTAAACATGTGTATACATTCTTTTAAGTGGTACGAAATTTAGAAGTTTAAAAATGGTTCTTAGTATGGCACTCATTGCGACTGATACGTTTCGAGACCTGATATGTTTATACAAATAACTTGTTTATAAAGCCTTAATGTCACGATCACTATGAACACATATTGTACACCTCGACCACTAGATTATTTTAAATTATCTAACTTCTATCACATCAACTTACGTTCTGTGTTTTCTTTGATGTGAGTCAGCTCTTCGTGAATAGATCTCAGTTGGCGAATGCAAGACTGCTTCTTCTGCATGGTACTGCTGTCGGTGGTGTGCACATCGCTCAACTTCAGCAACAAGTCGGCCAAACTTAAAACAAGCCGAAGCAGATCAGCTTGGTCGACGTTGCTCGATGCGCAAACTTCCTTAATACTGGACTTCAGGGCGAAGATCTGCGCTTCATGGGAACTAATGGTGTTCCTCACTCTTGAGAGCACAGCTTCATCCGTCGGCGCACTTTTACTTTGCACAGGATGGCGTCTAGAATGCGCATGGTTTAAAGAGCCCGTCTCGGTCTTGACCTCCGAAGACATTTGCTCAAATTTCTTTATCAAGTCAAATACCGACTGCGGTTCCATGTTAACTGGTTGTACGAACAGTAGTGACTACAATCACCTTCCGACTTCACCTTATTCGTATCAATCCAATACATACACATTCGCAATCGCACATTAGTATTTGATAAGCATGCCTATATTTATTATCTAAAGATAACACATGAATAATGATCTCAGAGGTGCTTCTACGCTGGAATTAGAATCACTTTGTTTATACTTATGTAATCAGTAGTGTGGAATTTAATTAAACAGTACCAATATTACTAATTAGTTTGTGTAGAAATAACGCATCTTTTTAATAGCTTAAAAATTTGGTTGTCTTATAAAGTAGGTATGTAATATAATGTGTGAAAAATGTATATAACAATGCTTAAGTTTATTTATTCGTTTAGTGATAAGAAGACCCACGAGGACCAGGGGAGCCTTCCCTTTTCCTCTTTTGGCCTTTGTTTTGTTCTTGAGACTTTGGGGCTTCTCGGCTAGGTTCTTTTCTCCGCGTAGGTCCGATGGCAAATGCAGGATTTGTAGCCATTTCAACAGGTACTTTTGGTTTTCCGTTCGCTTGGTTAGCTGAGCCATTCGGTGGACGATTAGCACCAGAGTTATTGCCAGAATTGTTCAATGAATGCATATCTAGTGACAGAATTGCTTCTTTTAGTACTAACATTAATGAGATATGGATTCTTTACCCAAAAGTTTCCTGGCGAAAAGACTGAGTAGTTGATTGAATACGATCTGCTTGTGACTGACTGGGAATATTACTGTAAATGCTTATTCATATGTTTTAAATTGTTTATTCTTTAAGTATGGGTAACTGGATCTTAAATTTGTGTATTTTATTGATAGTGGGGCATGTATAGTCGGTACAAGCCAATAAAACTCTATTACCATTATCAACTGCCAGTTGAAAAAACTTGCTTCTTAAAATCCAATTCCAGCATTACTTAAAAATGCATTCCTTTTTTGCTTAATCAGTGTTATTTTTTCTGAAAAGATTAGTTTTACGCTTATTTTTATAAAAAGAAAAGAAAAGTAATATAATTTTACATATGTACATACTTATACTTTATTCTTATCTGCGTGTGAATTAGTTTGAGTAGTTGAGATCCAAAGCAAATGTGCGACTGTAAATATTGGACAGCACTAACATCCAGGTGGTTTTTATATGACTATTATATAATTAAACAACATGCACTTTTTGATTCTTGAAAGAATTGGTGAGGATACTACACGTCTTTGACTATCACTCACGTTGTTCAGGTTACAAACAAAAGCTTCTCCCAGCGCTACAGACAGTTCGGTTTTCAGTTGCTAATCTGTAGTTTGGTTATTGTTGGGAGGCTATGCGCATAGTTAGTGTGTTTTTAAAATTAAACAAATATCTAAACCAACCAAATTGATAGTAGGCTTAGAGAAAAATATTTATACATGTGACATTGGTGATACTGTTGGTTATTTCAATTTTTACACATTAGTTAAATTGGTCAAAGTATAGGGCACAATGGATTCTTCATCCGTTAGTATTAACTCAATAATGTCTCGCATAATGAAAAACAAAGGAAACGAGACACAGATCGCAACACCAAGAAAAACCATTTCCAATTGGTTTTCCTTCAACAGAATCTCAGAACCAGGTGACAAAGAAAGGCGGTTGTATCTAAAAATCAAAACAAACAAATTATTTCTTCTTTATTGGTTGCTTATGGGACTCTACGTACCGTTAAACATTTACATATTTCGTAAATATTGCTTTTATAACTGCTTCGTTGATTCGAAATAAAGCTAAATCATTTTGCAGGAGACGTACGCCAATCTTACAAGCAAGCTGCATGGGCAGGTTTCTGCACTATGTTACTGCTGTGGTCCATATTGAAGGTAATACAATATTAGCATCTATTCATTAAGTTTATTCAATAATTAATGTTTTTAGTTTAAATGGTATTATGCTGTTGCATGGTTGACACTCTCACTGTACACTACTTTTGTAGTTTACGTTCCCAGACTTATCAACATTTTTGCTCACAATTGTAGTTATAATGTTTCTAAATTCACTTGGTTTAGATGGTGGATATATTATGCTATATATTTATTTTCTGTTCTAATAATCGGTCGTGCTATACAATTACTATGTAGACAATGGTATATTCTATATCTTGTTGAATACCCTGAAAAGCATCAAAATCGTCGATCAATTTAAAACTATCCTACACCATGCAATTGTCCTATATTTTGATTTAATTCTAATAATAACAAATCCGATATAGTATTTGTTCTTTTTCTGATTTAGAAATATTATAGTTTTGTACATAAATATGTAGTAATGAATTTTCAACTTTCAAACTTTGTATAAAGTAGAGGGCGCTTTCAGGTTTTTAACTCTTTTATAACCTCAGCAAATGTCTGCATGTTTTGCATTGTATTCCTGCTTGCACATTGGTATTTCTCGTCCAGTTTATAAACAACAAGCTTGTGTTTTATAAATAATTAAGCCTATTAACTTTTTTACATAATGTTATATCATATTGTAATCTAATCGCGTTCTTATAATCTAATCAAATATTATTAATATCTTCTCATCTTTCGCAAATCCAACTAGGTATTTGTTTTATATTACTTTTTCTTTGAGCCAGACGTGGTGCTACATCATAATCGTTAATGTTTTCGGTTACAGATAAACTTCGGCTTATGTATGATTAAAACTGTATTAACAGTTATTTTGCATGTAGTCTAGAATTTTTGCTAATTGCTTCTGAATTTTTTCATTTTCACCAAATGAAAGCTGGTCTAAAAAAAGGTTTTTATTATGTAGATAGGTAATACCTTTTTTGTTTTCTCATAGATACTCCTTCATAGCATGTAGTACTTCAAAATTATTATTTTTGATGTCTCTTGTTAAATCGTTTGTTTACATCACGAAGCTGCAATAATACACCGATGCGATGGGTTGGATATTAGCTCGTGGAAGCGGGTTTAAGTCGAAAGTGCGAATGGCGGGGACATAACAGCAGGACGCAATGTGTGTATGTCCATAAGCAGACAACTGCCAGCACGATGATGTGTTGTGTGAGAGCGAGTAAATTTTCGTGTGTAGTGCAGTGACGAATAGGTGAAAACTTTAAATTGTTTGGTGAATGGCCGTTGGTTGTTATGGAAACGCTGGATAAACATACAACAGCCAAAAAGTCCTGCTCGCCGAACGTGCATTTGGGTGAGGTTAGAATTAGTCTTTGACGATTTCGAACATGATCATTTTTGTAATCGACAAGAAAATTAAAACTATCAACTTTTTTCTGTAAGGTTTCACCTACAAAGTATTACATAGTGTTTTACATTGTTCATACGTTTTCAGCTGGAGAATGGGATTGCCTGCCGGATACATTTCTTGGACTTGACAGTCATTCGATGATGAAACAAATGGAAAACCCGGATATAAACACACGCCTTGGTGTTTCCCCAGACAAGGCAAACAAGTTGTTCTACCTAGAAGAACACCTAACAGAGGAACCGTCATCTGAATCCCAGTCAGTCCAGTGGTCATTTGCTACCTCAAAGTTTCCAAATCAAGTATCTGGACACTTCAATGATGGGAAGCATTTGGGTGAGCAATACATATATTCATTTTTTCAACAACAGGTAATATTTGCACTATCCAGGAAGTGCACGCAAATATTTAAGATGTAAATGGGATTCAATGGTTTATTGTTTAGTCTGACGTTTATTGTTTATTGATATATTAACAATAATATTAAACACGTATGAGTGAAATTATGTTGATTAATTCGGGCACGAAATGAACGTGGAATTAAATTACATACATCATTCTCATCTGATATAAATGCGCTGTACGTTGGCGTACAAGAATATTAGCGGACTCTACTTGCTGACAACACAGTGTGATGAACACGCGCGAAACAATTAGTGCAAAACTTTTCAAACGTAGCTGCATGTATTTTTGCATGATCACTAATTGCTACTTAAAATATTATATAAACGTCTTTTAACGTCAACTGCCATACAAAACTTAATGATAAAGTATGATACAGGTAGAAAGCGTTTAAAACTTTGAATGAACTTGATTAATCATCATTTATGTCTCATTGCAGGATTCGCCATGTATAAAGGTAAACTGTTAAAGCCGTTAGACAACCCAAGACTCTTCGAACGAGAAAAGCAATTTTATGAACGTTTGCAACGTTCAGTTGATAACTGCCATTGCTCTTATGACTACATATTAAAATCGCTAACACCTCGCTATTATGGACATACAATGCTCCATGCGACTTCAGGCAACCAACCGTGCCTTATCTTAGAAGATCTAACCAAAGGTATGAAGGAACCCTGCGTGATGGATGTCAAGATTGGTAAGCGGACGTGGGATCCCGAAGCCAGCGCCGAAAAAATTCGAAATGAAGACGTAATTTAACGTTGCTATAAATGCGTTTCACATTGAACGTAAACATAAATGAATTGCAGGCCAAATACATTGGGACTAAGCGAGAATTGGGCATCTGTATAACAGGGTTCCAAGTTTATGACATTAAAACAGGAAATCTCAAGAAGTACGACAAGGCGTATGGAAAACAATTGAATAGAGATACGATTTTTGATGGTATGGATACAGAATCCTAGTAAATTTTCATTGATATTTTGCAAATTGCTTATCATTATCATTGTAGCTTTTAGACTCTTTCTGAATGGGAATGAGCACTCGATTAACCGAGTATTACTAGTGCAATTATTGGTGAATTTATGGCGTGTTCAACATTGGGCACGAAAGCAGACGGAACATAGGCTTTTCAGCTCCTCGATTCTGCTCATCTACGATGCGCGTAGACTTCGGCATTTACTTAATTTAAATCCGCCCAAACCTCCGCCACCAGTGCCTTCACCACTGCGCCGTTCGCAAAGCCTTTACCGACCTCTGAGTCTCGCGCATCTCTCACTCGACAAAAGCTCAAAAACGGGATTCAGTGGGCAACTCGACAAAGAAGGACCCATCTTTCCCACACGACATAAGTATAAATTCGAGAATACGCAACATGAATCGACGCCAAAGGCGGCCGCAGATTTGAAGCGCATACATTCGTTCCATAATAACTATGATGAAGACCTTCGTCTGATTCGTACTGACTATAATAATATCCTCGAGGATCTTGTGGAAGAGAATGGGCGAAGCGACTTGTGGTCCATGGCGCGTATGATCGACTTTTCTCATGCGTTTCCTGCAGAACATAACCGAAGAGACAGTAACTATTTGGAAGGAGTAGAGAGCCTTATTAAAATTATTGAGGGTTTTCTATTAGAGACTGAAGTGAATAATGTATAACCCAGTGCAGACGATACGTAAGAACAATAAATCATATTTTAGATATTTGCCAGCGACTTAATCCACTAATTGTTTGCGCTCTGCCTTTCTACATAACATTCATCGTCAAAGCATTATACTCTTGAGGAACTGGCAAGACGTTATTTAAAACATGTAACTTTTATTTCATTTCATGTCTGCGATTGTACACCACTTACTTCAACATTTTTGATACAAAAAGTTTATTGGTTGGAGTACTATTGCAATTGTTCTTCAATAATTTCATCTAAAGAGAGCCTCATATATAATACAAGGCGCATTATTAATCATCTGATTGTATAGTGTATCACACGAATTTCTAATCTTCTTACTGTTGTTTTCTATACATTTCTAAACATACTTATATTTTTTTAATTTTTTTTTTTGCTTTTCACTAATTACAATAGGCGTTGTTAGTTAATCTAGAACGCTAGGCACTCATAAAGCATTAATTTCTATTAATAATAATGGTGTTCTGTCTCTGCATTTATCGGCTCTTAGAACTTGCCGCAGATAACACATAACCTAAAATACGGAAATTCCGCTTTACATAAAATCTAATAAAACTCCTTCGTATGTGCGAAAATAAATAAGGCCAAGCTCGGAGGCTTCTTCAATTCTTTTTCCATGACGCAAACAAACTAATATAGGCGAAGTATAGTAATGCACTCGAAATTCCATGCACGCTTTTAAATAGAAACTTAAAATCAATAAAAATGTAGGAATAAAACAATTCTTAAGATGGACTCATCGATATGATCGATAACAATTAAAAACAAATCGAAAACCACTTGGCGTCCAGCAGTGTAGTTTGAATTAATCTTATAGATAGATCTAAAACGTTTCTTCGATAACTGACTAACAATTGTAGCCGAATTAATATAATTCGACGTCAATAGTAATTAATTAAGCTCCCCAATATTGACTGGTTCATCGTTCACGTAGCGCAATGCAATACATACTGAACTGACGGCGTGTGCTATTGATTGAGATCGTCGGAGTGAACGCTGCTTGCCGTAACGGGGCGAAATGTGATGTACATAGTGTTGCGCGCTAAGACAATGCACACGAATCTCAGGAGGACGCCGGTGGCACCGCATCGGGCAAATCCAGGATTTGCTCAACGAAACTACTAACATCCGTTGGAATATTACTGTGCCGCACACAGAACGGATGCTCCAGTAGCTGATCATAGTTCCACCGATTCTCGGCTTCCTTCTGCAGGCAGCGCGATATGAAATCTTCGAATTCGGACGTGAACTGATCGGGTGGCAGCCGAGGCGCATCATCCTTAACTACTTGTTTCAATTGATCAAATGGCGTGCCCCACATTTTGTACGGGAATTTACCGGTTGCAAGTTCGATTAGAGAAATTCCCAGACTCCACACGTCCGAGCGAATATCGTAAGTCGACATGTCTCCGGATGGATCAATGCGCTCAGGCTACAAGTAATTGAACACTCAATTGAATAAAGAATCCCAGCAGCGTACAATACTACTTACAGCCATGTATGGTTTACAACCCGCATCTATTGTCTTCGCAACTGAATCTACCAAGTAGCCGCTAATACCGAAATCACACATTTTAACTTCGCCTCGGCGATTGATGAGAATATTTGAGGGTTTCACGTCACGATGGATTACTTGCAGCTTAGTGTGTAGGTAATGCAAAGCGCTCACCACGGCAATAGTAATTTTACCTAAGATTTCTTCTGGGATTCGCAGACTGTGACTATAAACTTTCTGATAAAATTTATCCAAGCTTGTGTCCATCACCTAAAACAGTTTTTGCTATACATTAAATATAAAATATTTCATGACATTGCACAAAACCACATAGGCAGCCCAATATACAACTTTATCCAGAAAACAAACGATAAAATTTTAAAACTCGCATTAGAAAACAATTGAATCAATCAATAGCTTAAATAACAAACAAACCATGACGAATAATGTAATACTGATAATATCATGCATGTTCTTGACTCATTATATTAAGTATTATTTAATTACCATGCATTACTTTGACGCTAATTTATTTTGAAAGTTGAATCACTAATGGAAATTACTTAAAAAGTTAAAATGACTTATTGTTAGATAAGAGTCCGATGAAGTTGAGTCGCCTATGTCCACCTGTTAAATATGCAGTGTAAAATGCTTCAAATGAAATACAAACCTCCATGCACATCCATACATCACCCTCGCGAAAGAGGGCACCATAAAATTGAACAGTATATGGACAATCACTACTTCTCATATTAATATCCAAATCCATTAAAAGTCTTTTCTGTTCAAGAGTATTAACTGTAGCTGTAATTCGCTTTACTGCCATTATTGTACCACTGTGAATATGGCGCATTTTCTCTACAATACCGTAGGCGCCACGACCAAGATCACTTATCTTCTCCAAGTCATCGGCTTCCACCACAAATGTATTTGAGCCAATAGTAATTGTTGTACGTGTGTCTAAATTGGCCGGAGGATTGCTAAAAGAAGAAATATTACACATGTGGAATGAAAATAATGTGGCAATCTTAGAGTACTTACACCACTGGAGCCTGTTCCTTATCAAGTTTGAATTTTAAGTTGGGATTTTTGCGGTGCATTGTGGACCAATTACAACAGAGACCGTCTAAATATGTCTGAGCAAGTCTTTGCGGAAGCAATTACGTAAAAAAGCGACAAACACCTCAAGCACGGTCGAGTTAATAAATGAGGCCGGCTATCTTTCAGATGGATTTCACCTGTGTGTTTACGCATAAATAAAAACTGCACATCATTTGATAAGAAGTCTTCAATTTACAACACTGGCCGCACTCACTGCCTAGACTACTAAATGTGGCGTATCGAAGAATACACTTTGCCCGTGTAAGTACGCACACCAACGCTCCGTGAGTTGTGCATTGAGTTAAACCTGCTCAGCCTTAGACTGCGTCGAGCGCCCACAACTTCCTAAAGGCGCTGTAGTGGCAGTACACAGTTGCATTCATGCGCTCGCTGTTACAAACACAAGCATCCACCATCTTCTAAGCACGGCGGCGGCGACGACTGCCCTGCGAGTACGCCAGACAAGGGCATCAATTTCATCAGTGTGCGCCCGGTTAGTTCAGTATCTAGTCGCTTGGTGGTCATGATTAGTTAGTGGTTTATCGCGTTTATCGACTACCCATCGCGGACAAAAACAATCAACTAAACAGTCAGCGAGAAATGCAAGAAGCCGGAATGTGGAGCGTGGTGGTCGCTGATTTGCAAGTGCCATTTGAAATCGGAAATCGTAAGTAACGCGCAGCGTAAGCCTGACTCCTGTGGCCTTTCGCAGCGTTGAAACCCGTCGGAACATAACTGAAGATGCACGGCGGAGGCCGCATTTGACATCGCATGTCAAAATTGCGTCAATAGTCAAATAACGAATGAACCACGGTGTCGCTACGGTCGCCATTTGTTGTTTGCTTTTGTCGAGAACCACAGCGGAGGAGAGAAAAAAGCAAGAAAATGTCAGAAGCTGCAGGAGTAGTGGCTTTAGCGACAATTTGGTCTTAAAATCGCGTCGATTTGCGTCGCGCTTGTGGTCGGTGAATGCAGTTGCTGTGTCGCCAAGGGCTGGTGTCGCGTGCTGAAGTAATTGATGGACGTGTGTGAATTGCGCGTCGTGTGAAATCTGATCGCGTTGATATTGATTAGGTTTAATTATGTGTGCTACCACAAATTTTGCATACAACTGGCAGTTGGAGCCGCAGAACACGGCGGAGGATTTACACAACTATTCGATTCAAAGCGTCCTCGACCCGCAAAAGGTAAAAATTCGTAAACCAATGTTCTTCATAAAACCAGAGACGGGGCCTGGGGAGAAATTGGAGAAGCATCTCATTTCGCCGTATGCTACTGTCCAGCTGACGCCGGAGGAGTACAATCAAATCATCTCGAAGCGACATGAAGTGCCCGTGAAGCCCGAAGGTCCGCCGGAGGAGCCAAGTCCGAAAATACGTCCATTCGCATGCAATGAGTGCGGCAAAACGTTCTTGCTGAAGCATCATCTGACCACTCACGAGAAGACTCACTCTGGCATCAAGCCGCACTCTTGTCATCACTGCGGGAAGGCCTTCACCCACAAGCACTGTCTGAACACTCACTTGCTGCTCCACTCCAGCCAGCGGCCCTACCAATGCGTCGAGTGCAAGAAGAGCTTCACCCTCAAGCACCACCTCATCACACACACGAGGGTAGGTTCCGGCTTTACAGGATTCGCAGACACTACAAACCAATCCGTTCTGTTCGCAGGTGCACAACCGTGAGCGCCCCTTCGTCTGCAAGGACTGCGGCCGGACCTTTCCTCTGAAGCGGCATTTGGTTACCCACACTAAATTCCACGCTGGCGAGCGGCCTCATATATGCACGGAATGCGGGGAGAGCTTCGCGCAGAAGGACCACTTGGTATGATCTTAATCTCAATCGTTAGCTGAACTTTGCAATGTTACACCTTGTGATGTGTTTTGTTTCTTGTTTAACCTGATTAAATTGTACGAATGCTATTGCACCTAGGTAATGCATTCGCGATTCCACGGAGCGATCAACTCGTTTATCTGCCATGATTGCGGCGCGTCGTTCACGCGCAAGTTTGAATTGGTAAATCACAATCGCTTGCACGGTAAGAACCCGCATTCCTGCCCCATTTGTCACAAGGAATTTCTGCAGAAGCGCACACTCATCACGCATATGCGGTAAGGAATCTCGTCTGTTGTCATGTCCGCCCTCGCATACCCTGTCCGCGTTGGCTGTCGCTCTGTTCTGTGATTGTAACGTGCTCAACTTTCCCTTTTAGGTACCACAGCGGCGAGTACAACTTCTCCTGTACGACGTGCGGCGAGACCTTTCAATCGAAGCCTGAGCTGACGATGCACACCAAGATGCACCACCACCCCGAAGCAGAGATAAAGCCTCTGTCGTGCTCCGAGTGCGCATTGACATTCAACTCTCCGGAAGCGCTCGCGCTACATATCAAGCTGCATAGTGGCGATTCCCTGCTCGTCAATGATCTGTGCACGCTCACCGCCAGTCTGCATCATCCATCCTTCCCGATGGGCCATCCCGGCGCCAACTACTCGCAATACAAGCACGTGATGAACTATTCCGTTGGTACCAATATGACCGCCACTCCAAACACCAGCAATCAGAAACAGCAGAATGCGCAGAAGATTAAACCGCATCTGTGTAAGGTTTGCTCGAAAGCATTCAGTGCTAAGCATGGCCTCCAACAGCACACGAAGCGCCATCCCGAGGGCACATGTGCGCTTAAATCTCATATCTGCGACCTGTGCAATAAGGGCTTCTACCAAAAGAATCACTTAATATTGCATCAACGTCAGCACTTTGATCCTAAGCGTAATGGGCAAGTGCAGCAGCAACAACAACAAGCGGCACAGCAGCAGCAACAACAGCAAGCGGCGCAGCAGCAACAACAGCAAACGGCGCAGCAGCAACAACAGCAAGTGGTACAACAACAACAAGTGGTACAGCAACAGCAAGTGGTGCAGCAGCAGCAGCAACAACAAGTGGCACAGCAAGCGGTACAGCTGCAGCAACAGCAAGCGGCACAACTGCAGCAACAACAGCAAGCGACACAACAACAGCAAGCGGCACAACAACAGCAGCAGCAACAACAACAAGCGGCACAGCAACAGCAGCATCCACAGTCGCAACCTCAACAGCAGCAACCACAACCTACTGTCACGGTGCCAGTGGTCGTGCCTCAGCAGCAAAAACTTGAACTTGATGATAAGAACGATATTGAACTCATAAAACACGAAGTAGTCATACAGCCCGATTGCACTCTTTCAGAGTTCTCGTAATTGATCAACTGTAGCATAGGTTAGGCAGGTTTATTCACCAAGGAGTAAATTACCAATTTAATACCCACTATGAATGATAATATGATACTACGCAAACTAACTTAATGAGCGGTACAATAATGTAAACACAATGCCACGAAATTAGGTACAATAGTGAATGATTGCGGCCTCCAGTTGGGCGAGTGAGGCGGGTGCCTTAATGTTACACATTACCGAATGCGTAAACGTACAAGAACTGAGAACGATAGCCTCTTAACGGCGAAGGAGCGCCACATAATGCGCGTCTGCATCGTTGAGATGACCGGAAATACTTGAATTTTTGTACAGCCAGCATTTGCGCGCCTCTCTCTCCCAGAAGGATGTAGTGCTACTCAATAAGTAGATGAATATACCTTATACATAGTAACTTTATGATACACATGACTGCATGATGAATGTAAATGCGTGGAATGATTCGAGAAGAGGGTTCGGGTATTCACTGTTGTGACAGATATCCTAACGCCCTAACGCTTTGCTGGGCACTGGCTGCGATGACCGACTGGATTCGGCAAATTAATTCGACAGATTATATTATATAAGATTATAATATTTGTAGGTTATAAGATGAAACGCTAATATTAATTACACTATATATATATATATATAAGATATTTAAATACGGATCATATGCATCTTATGATGATTTACGTTTTCATTTACTGTGATCTGCTTTAGTGGTAAATGCGCTGAAATCAAACCGCGGATTACTGCTAAACTGATGGCGCTTTGATAATAGTAAATCATGCGCAAAGGCGACTCTGGTAGCTGCGGTCGCTGAATTGGCTTCACACAATATTATAACTAAAACGACACCATGCTTATTACAGTTCTAGGTATATACCATTACAACTAACACAAGTAACAATGTAACTTTAAGTAAACTTAATTGTAAGTTAATGGTGAGCAAAGAAAACTGTCGAACGCGAAATTAGCAAGGGCAAAATTTGTAAAATACATAGACACGTACGGCAGAGCGCGAACTTTCGTAGAAATGAGCGAGCAATCTGAAGAGAGAGGTTTGATGATTAATTAACTAATTAATATTGTTAGTAACCACCGCAAGGCATAGATTTAGTGCTAATTATAAAAGTAATCAATTGTAAACGATATACAAACATACATATTACTGGTAATCATAGGCAAATTAAACGAAGCAAACCATGAACAATGCCGCGGTTGTAATGCGTTGCAACTCAACGCAAATACGCGCAGGTCACGGAGGAACAAAAACTAACGATGAGCAAGTTTTCTTTTGCTGTTGTTGCTGTAAACAATCAATCACCACAATGAAACAAGAACAATTTAGTGCGTTGAAATTCGGCAAGTGAGATGCTAATGCGGATGCGGGCCGGATGGTGATGTGCATCGCATCAACCGTCCCCAAGGCGCGCTGACAGCCAGTGGCCATGTGCAGATGATAATAAGAAGCCTGTTAAGCCGCGTTATCGCGGCATTCTGTGTTTTTTGTTTGTTCGTTTTCAATTAAGTTTTGTAACACATGTACTATATATAATTGTTTGATTGCAACTACGTTCGATTTGCTACTATATACTATTGATATATAAAATTAACAATTAGACATAGAGTCTCTATAAACGTGCAGATGCGCTAGCATCCAGTGCACGCCTGCTCTTCGTAGATGCTAGAAGCGCAGCGTATACACTCAAAAATTGAATAATCGTATGCGAAGAAACCAAGGCGAGGAGGATTCGAAGCAGGCAGAGGCAGCAAAGTAACTAAAACACAATACAGTGCGAGTGCGTGTATACATCTCGGAAAAAGTCTTATTTTTTCTAGTAGTTTTTAGTATTCGTAGGCGATAATGTAATACTATTGTCATGAAAAACACTACAGCAAGTTTATTGAGATTAAAAATGCAAATGCAGACGGACACGCTATTACTCCTCCTTCCTTCGTCGTTCCTTAAGTTAGTATGCATTTCTATTCCGTTCTGTTAAGTTTTCAACTTTTCTAAATAAATGTGTATAATTGGTTGCATACCATGAAGTTCACAAACTAACGCTTGATGTTTTAAAATAATATGTTTACGGTACAACTAAATTTGTCTAGTCTAGTCGCTAAAGTTTTAAGTTAATATTTGTGCGTATAAAGTAATTTAGAAAGAAGTTAAAGTATTTTCGTCTGGATTTGTCATTAACATCGTCCTCTGCGAACGCGCAACCAAGTGGAGCGCAGCGCAGCAGGAGTCGAAATATGTTGCGCAGGACCTAGAGTCGTAGCAGGAAAAGCTGCACGACGCATGCACGCATACAGGCTAAATGCGGCAGCTCCACCTACGCCATCTTTGTGCACGCACACACTGCCAGTCCCACAGCTGTAATTTGTTGTTGACATCGACGGAACCACCACGGCACGGTTGCTCGCTGCGATCGGAGCGTGGCGCAAACACAACGCGACCGACTTGGTGCGAACAAGGTGAAAAGCGTACAAGCTGTCGAGGCAAGCGAATCGAATCAGCCGTTCAGCGAGTCCACCGGAGGAGCGATCCACAGCGTGTCAACAAGAAGCAAGAAAGCAAAGACATCGTATCGTTCGCAGTGACGACCACCATCGCAGTGGCAGTCGACGCAGGCTTCTTTCTGCTGCTCGCCAGGAATCAATCATTTCGCTCTCAACGCGTTCGCCGTGCGAAGCGCCAACTTTTGTGCATAGGAAAACTCACGAAAGTCACTTGGACAGCGCACGAATGTTGTTAGTCAAGGTGAGTGTTATTGTTTCAACGCTCCGCAAGCCTTTCGTTTTGTTTTGTTGCCTGCCTTTGTCGTCGCACATTGCGCGGCTGCTGCTGCTGGTGCTGGTGCTGCTGCTCTTGTCAAACAAAGAAACCCCAGACCAAGTGCACCGCTGCATATGCATCTGCTCG
>NBZA01000228.1:0-11533 GCA_003054995.1 Aleochara bilineata
ACGGAATTGCTATCTTGCATAGGTCAAGAGATATTTGCATATTTGTGAAATTTCAATAAAATAACGCTCAATCTCAACTTTCAAAATAAATCTTTTTGTCTGATAGACCAGCACTTTCCAATAAGATCTCCTTACGTTTCCAATAATGTGTCAAAAGTTGCCCAGGGTGGAATTTAGCGAAGACATGATTCTTATTCTCACACTTAATTCAAGTTTTGTACATCGCGACATCTTAGCAGAAATGTATAGGTATTTTCTTCTGCGTCTCTGACTTAAGCAAAATACCAGTAGACTTATCATATATATAGGACAATATCGCGCATTGAGAAACCCCAGAAGAAGAAGCAGAAGCAGAAGAGAAACAAGATCAATGCGTTCTTTAGAATTTCCGTATATTCTCTGACCTACATAACACGCCAATTCCGATTGTGCCGTATCGTGTCAGGAATGACGTCATTTGAATCGTCATGGAAACAGCGACCAAAAGCAGTCTTCCACCAGGGCGCAAGAGCCTACTGCGTATCCCAAACCTCAACAAGGACAACACCTCTGATCACCTGCAGATTTACAAGAAAAAAATACAATTAAATTGTCATTATTCTGCTTAATCCTTGATTATTATCCTTGCAGTTTGTCCTTCGTTTGAAGTCGGCTATTTTCGGCCTAGGTACACACATGCTTGTTGCGAACTTGAGGATAGCATTGGATCCGTTGCCCCGAATCCGATCGCGATTCCGGAGCAACGCACCCTGTTTGACCCACTTTTGCAGTTCGTTTAGCATTGAGCGCCGCTTCCGCAACATGTCCTGCTCGCTCCCGCAGGAGAGCGCGGCCTGCTCGGCATGACGTCACTGCTGACGTCATTCGCCAAAATATAGGTCAATTTCATTCTGAAATATCAGGATCGGGCGGTTCATATCCACATGCTCATCCCCATTCTGTGCGCTTGAAAGTGCATGCACCAGCCACCCCCTTCCTGCTAGCCGGTCATCGCCTGGATATGTAGGTATTTTTAGAACTCAACGAGTTAATTTTATCTTTTAATTATGTTGTAATCAACTTTTCTTCAAATTTATTAATTTATCATTAACTATAGTCATTGGGAGATAATATTATTGATATTTTGCGTTTTTCAAATGATTATTCTAGGCTCAATTTAAGTACTTAAAGTTTAAACAAATCTTCTTAAAGTAAGTATATCTTAAATCTATAATTAATATCATATAAGTACTTAACCTAAAAGAGTTTTAAATAATTAATTAATTAAGTAAAGGATTATTAAGATAATTAAGAACGAAATAACTAATAAGAGGACGTCTAAGTGATTCGAGGATTGCGAATATGTTCAGGTCTTCGACCTGCAACGTATACACCCCTGCAGCGACCCAGTTTGCAACCCTCACCACCGCGCACTGACACACTTTGCAACAAGTATTGACGAGAGTTGCCTTCCTACGTCCGCAGAAACATACATTTCGTTCGTTTTGAATTAATATTTCAAATTAGCTTTGCCCAAGGATATTAGGGATATCCTCTCATAGGATAGGAGAATCATTACGCACTTGAGCAGATAATCAGGATATGAAGCTGGTTTACGAGGAGTGTACTAATCCCTGGACAACTTTTAGGCTTCCAGGTGCTTCCATAACATATTGTGTGGTGCTTCCCCCTGCTACCAATGACGTCATTGCGACTCGCAACCAGCACAAGGAAACCAAGGATTTTGGCGTTGGAGTAATTCATTAAAAAGTATTATGAAACCCAATATAAAGCACATTTAGAAGCGATGAGAAGACATGTTGTGGTGGAGATACACATGCATATGCATACTGGTTTTGATTCTTCTTGTTCTTGAGGAATTGTTTCAGTCGTGGAGGAATAATGGCCAGAAAGGCATTGCTGTTTACCAGGACAAACATTAGCATCCCTGTACATTGCACGTGAAACGCGACAATCAATGTAATGACGTCAGGACCGGGTGGACCAATGAACGGCGCTCTTCATTCACTTGCTCTTCGCCTGTAACAGATTCATCTGCGGCCCGCCGAATTGATGTTCAGTGCCGCGGTACGCGGCTTCTGGGCAGGACGCAGGACGAGCCTGGGCTCCTTCCTGTCTTCACTGCATCAAGTTCATATCCACGTACCACACTACTCACCAAACGCAACTCTACCACTTCCTGAACATCTTCTCCAAAGTTTTTAATCTACAAACCGTCCAGGTAAGTAATTTTTTCACTATTTTACACCCAATTTCAAACTTTTTTAAAGTTTAAAGTTCAGTTAAAACGTTGGTACAATAAGTTGAATATGTAATATTTAATAAGAGAACAGGATAATAATTCTTTAAGAAACAGTCAAACATAAATTTTTTATACAAATCTAAAAATTATCCTGAAATATTTATTGTGATAAACTATACTTACTTTAAAGAGGATTTAATAGACATAGTTTATAGGAAAATTGATGGGAGTGAATTCTAAAATAATGAACTAATGCTGAATTTTCGAAAATTACGTATCAATAACGATCGTTGAATATATATAAATAACAGGTAGATACATACCTATATATGGCTGATTCACAATTGCGCGCGTAGCAAGGCAGCAAACTGGGACAACAATGACGTCATGGCATTTCGGGGTGAAAGGCTATTGCGCCCGCAATCACGCGCTAAATGTCGAACGGTACGTGCGCCCTGCGAGGAGCGCAAAGCGCAAGGGATGGCATTGTCCTGGCGCGCGCGGCCCCATTACGCGCCCGTTCATCCTGCCGCCGAGCGGCGCTGACCTATATTTGGCGTGCTAAAAATAGCTCGTCCTCCGTCTAATAATAGCGCAGGACGAGACTAGGCCGCGACGCAGGGTGTTGCACCCTTGCCTCTCTGCTCTTCCTTTTTCTTCGGTTTGTTGTTTTGCTATCCTAACCAAACTCTTCCTGCAATAAATACAATCCTACTTCTACTTTTCCTATAAAATAATACAAATTATTTATTAATTATTTAATAACTAATTATAATTCTTATCCATAGGTACATTTTATTAACCTATTTAATCATTGTACAGTTATATTTTTAGTAGGGACATAGTTTACGCTGCTTATAAAAGATGCAAACAGTGGAGAATCCACCATAAATTAATTAAACTTATTGATCTATAATACTTACAAGCACAGCATATGCATATTAATAAGCAAAATGACCCCAATGTACCTGCGCTCATCTAATCATCGCAGATTATTGAAGATAATTATCTCCAAATTGATTTATCCACTTGGAAATTATTCATCGATTACATACAATAAGTATGTACACACAGCTTATGTAGACTTGAAAATAGTTCTTTTAAACTTTGCTATAAGTAAGTAGCAATAAGTGAATGATCAACGACACTTTATAAATAAAACAAAAGAACGAATTCCCTTCATTAATATTACAATGGCGCCTGTAGATGGCGCAAGAGATGCAACTTGGCTCTTTTAAAATTCATTTGTTTTACTTTTCAGGAATGAAACACAAACACCGTTTCTGAAGAAAACAAGTTACAAATTTAGCCAAGTCGCAGGTCAGAAGTTGTGCAATGTTTAGATCAATTTCTGCCTGTGACGGGTTCTAGATTTGCAGCTTAAATGCAACAGAGAAACCAACTCACAGAGAAGGTAGTATTGAAGCATATACTTCTGTAGTATTCTCTTCTATAATTATTCATTCACCTTGACCAAGAGCAAAAAACAACTTGCTTTGAGTAAATTGAATTAATAGAGAACAAAAACGCAACATAACGTAACGTAACATAATGTAACGTAACATAACAAAGGTAAAAGAATATGCACCGGTGGAAAACGCAGGGCATCGCGTGTTTTATGGTACGCTTCCACGTCTTGGTTCGCGTAGGGCTTCCGTCTATCTTCCGGCCGCGCCGTTAATTTCCAAACTGACTCACGATCAGCAGGTAATCCTATCATCGCGACAGTCGTATTGCTTCGCAACCACATCAGGTTTCGGATCTCATATCAAGTTTTGTTCAAACTCGCAAAGGAAAAAAGCCGCATCCACGTGTCGCCTTCCGAATTTGAATGAATTTGCTGGTCTATTAGCCTTTTTCGAGGCCTATTAGTTGGGGCTGTTAGTGAAGCAACCGACAATTATCGTCATGTGGGAACTATTAGTGTGTATTTCCGACATGCCCTCGAGGATATTAATTATATAGGTTAGCACTCTCCAATCAATAATAATACGTTCCCGTACGATATGTTTAAATCCAATTAAAATTTCGAGTCTGGCCCCGTTTCGGGTTCTTGTTCTGTGTGGTCCTTCTCATGTTTTCGAAACAAAACTTGCGATTGATTGTGCTTTGTATTTGTACAAATTGGGGATAGAGTTTCCTTCCTTCCGTTTCGTTTCGATTCAGTTAGTGGAGGCGTTCCTAACGTACAAATATCGTATCTCTCTTTAATTATTTATTTATTTGCGTGTGTCTCTGATAAAGACAGCTGATGAATAAATATTATATATACTTACTGTATATTCATGTATGTATTACGTAAGTTTAATATCCACCTAGAAAACTAACAGAATGAAAGCAAATTAATTAAAAATACAGTAAAATGACTGGATATTTTCCAAATTCTAAAACAATAACCTCAAAAAACTTATAAAACTTCTAAGGCTTTTGCTACCAAATTGTTATGTGTATTATTAATTGAGAAGCAGACATCCCTTAGTTTACTTATGTATATCTATAGGTAGCAAGTATGTAGTATTTTGAATACGTATCGACTTCTAAGTGTGTGTAACTTGGTGGCCGATAGCTTAGCCTCCATAATCTATCCGATAACGTCCAATAACGTCCGATCGAATTGTAATCCACCCCGTACCTTGGCTCGCGCCCACCACGCGAGTATAAAATGACAAGTGCGCTCCTAGAAGTGCTCAGTTTCTCATTATACATTGTCAGCTAGTATCGGGGCCAATCACCCTCTTATTGTTCGTTCCATTGATAATATATACTCACAATCTTGCACCTAATTTAATAAACGACGAAAAAAGTGGATTACATTTTTAAAAAACCAACATAAAGTTCAAAATAACAAAGGCTAAAAACCCTAAAATCAAGAATAACACAATATTATTGTTTAAATTCTAGTGCTGCTTTGGAGACTGTTTTTTTTATTTGTTTAATAAGGTGGGTATTTTAAACATTTGAATGTAGATTTCTCTTACTTATTGAAATTTACATTCGTCAAAAGTAGCGTTTGAATAAAACATTACAAGATGTGCCTTGTCAGCAGCGGTAAATAATAAAACGCACATCTGCGCGATTCCCAATCCATTGAAGGAAGCCACCTAATAATTACGACGTGTAACTTACAGCAGTATCCACTTATCCACTGCAAGCGGCTTTGTACTCTTCGGTGTTTATCAATAAATGTTGTTTTTTCTACATAAATAAGTTTATTCTTTCAGATAGTGGCGTAAGACCGATTGATCCTTATGATATCTCATTGCAGCTGCTGGACGCTGCACAAGATTAGCATTTTTTGACTCTTGTGCGTGTGACAGCGGCTATTGTGAGATTGAACATTCAACAACTTCAAAAGAATTCAAAAGTTTTGCGCAGCTAGTTGTCAACCTTAAAGCTCTCTGCTTTACCATTCCTAACCTCATTGTTTAAGAAGTTAAAGCGAAATACAAATGTGGCAAATGTGAAATATCAGATAAAATGGCACTGTCAGTTAATCGAAAGTATTTCCTAGGGTTTATCTGCTTTGCAATTCTTACCTTTGTATATTTATTCCTGATTTCAAAGAGAAATCATAGTGTGACAAACGTAGATCTATTGAATATACCTTCAAGTCAACAAGACACACCTGTATCAACTTATAGTCTTGTTAAGGACATATTTCATCTTCAAATTCATCATCAGTTAAATAGTGCACCTTGTGATAATACCACCAAGATAATACTTCTAGTCACCAGCTACTTTGGACATGTGGAAACAAGGAGTGCCATGCGAAGAAGTTTTTCTAATGAAGAACTTGCAAGGCTTTTCAATACAAGGAGGGTTTTCATGCTAGCATTAGCCCCAACCGATAAGTACACAACACAGGCAGCAGTTGAAAGTGAATCAAACAGATTCAATGATATTATCCAAGGAAACTTTCTTGAATCTTACAGAAACTTGACTTATAAGCACACGATGGGTCTGCGGTGGGCCGTCAATTACTGCCCAAATGTTCAATACATTATAAAAATGGACGATGATACTGTGATAGACGTATTAAAAGTGATGCGCTTCTTAAAAGAGAAGAACTACATAAGCAAGAAGCTTCTGGCTGGGTACAGACTGGAAAATGCCGAGCCAAAGCGAATCAAAGCCAATAAATGGTATGTAAGTTATGAAGAATATCAAAGCGACAAATATCCTGCGTTTTTGAGTGGATGGTTTTATATTACAAACCCTTACACTGCCAATTTATTATTGAATGCTGCCAGCAACCCTAAACAACAGTTTTTCTGGATTGACGATGTCTTGATCACAGGTATATTGGCAGTTGCTGCTCGGGTCAAACGCCTAACGCTGAATGAATATTTTGCCACACATTCTGAGTATTTAGATTGCTGTGTTGATGACCTACAAAAGCATGACTTGGATTGTCCATTTTTTGTCGGTCCAAACGGTGGCGATAACAACTTATTTTATACTTTTAATACTGTATTTTCTAAATGTTCTTTAACTAATCAAGAGTACAAATGTAAAGCGAGAATGAAACCTATTAATGAGACTTGTGTTGCTATCAAGAAAACACTGATTGGCGAATCTTCACAGTTTTTCATAAAACCCCTAATCCTGTAATCTATGAAATGTTATACATTATTTATTATTTTTATATTAAAGAGTTTTTGATGTTTTCAAAAATATTGCTAAAGATTGATATACAGGCAACCAACCGAACACATTTAGTTAACCTGAAACGAATCATATGCTCGTGTTGATTTATCTCCAGTGAATGTAGTGCAACGTGGTGAGGATAATCATTGAGTTGTACGAAAACAGCAACGTGAAAGAACCCACACCAAAGAAAAAACCTTGTCCATTCTTCTAGCCTCTGACGGATCGTGCAAAGAGCGTAGCACTAGTGCGCGTGCATAGTGAACAGAAGTACTTATGCGTCTCTAACGTAAGCAAAGAATTTGTTCAAAGAACAACTTATCAGTTAAAAACATTAAAAGATAAATAAAGGTTCATAACGATGACATCGAAGGAAATCATTGAGAAACAAATCCAAGAGCAAGGTGATTTGGTGCGCAAATTGAAGGCAGCCAAAGAGAGCAAGGAGAAGGTAACATATTGAAAACTATTGCATCATTCTTTCCTTTTGTTGCATTCCGTTGCACGGGGCATCAATCAGGATGTTTCGCTCATGCATAAACATGTTCAGTTATGCAGCGTCACGACCTGCGGTTCTTTCGCGTTTGCGTTTATCAAAACTGCAGCCAGCATTAACATGCACTTGCAAATGCAAATTGGCAACCAGTCAGAATGCACCTCAGGTCAGTGACTGCCAAGCTTATAACAATTTGAATTAATTGTTAATTAACTAATTGGTACACGTATTGCAGATTGGCGAGGAAGTGGCTAAGTTGCTAGAACTGAAAGCTAAGTTGAATGACAGCAATGAGTCCGGAGCGCAAAATACAAATCAAAAGTTTGTGCTGAAAACACCCAAAGGCACTCGCGATTATGCACCTGAGCAAATGTCCATTCGCAATTCAGTCTTGGATAAGGTAATTCAAGTCTTCAAGAAACACGGTGCCGTTACAATTGACACGCCAATATTTGAATTGAAAGAAGTGCTTACGGGGAAGTACGGTGAAGATTCAAAACTCATTTACGATCTGAAAGACCAAGGCGGTGAGATTCTCTCTCTGCGCTATGATCTTACCGTGCCGTTTGCACGTTTTCTGGCAATGAATAAAATATCAAACATTAAGCGCTACCATATTGCGAAAGTATACCGAAGGGACAATCCTTCAATGTCCAGGGGTCGCTATCGTGAGTTCTACCAATGCGATTTTGACATTGCTGGCACCTACGACGAGATGTTACCCGACAGTGAATGCGTTCGCGTCGTTCATGAAATCCTCACCTCACTGAACATCGGCAAGTTCGTGATCAAGTTAAACCATCGAAAGTTACTCGACGGTATGTTCGAAGCATGCGGAGTGCCGTCCGACAAATTCCGCTCCATTTGCTCAGCGGTAGATAAACTGGACAAAAGTCCTTGGGAAGAAGTACGCAAGGAAATGATTGATGAAAAAGGACTCACCCCGGAGGTGGCGGACAAAATCGGCGAATATGTGCGTTTGAATGGGAAAGAGGAGCTTGTGGAGAAACTTTTAGCTGATGAGCGGTTGATCTCTAGCAAAGTAGCCGTTGAGGGACTCAATTCAATGAAACTTATCCTGCAGTACTGCCAACTGCTGGGGACTTTGGGTGAAGTGTCTTTTGACTTAAGTCTTGCTCGTGGGCTGGATTATTACACTGGGATCATATACGAAGCGGTGCTTTTGGGCGAGTCGGGTACGGGAGATGAAGTCGCTGTGGGTTCTGTGGCTGGGGGTGGAAGATACGATAACCTTGTTGGGATGTTTGATCCTAAACACAAGCAGGTGCCCTGTGTTGGGGTGTCTATTGGTGTAGAGCGCATTTTTGCCGTGATGGAAGCGAAGCTGACTAATACTAAGGCGAAAGTGCGCACGACCGACATTGAAGTGTACGTGGCTTCAGCACAGAAGAATCTTTTTGAGCATCGGATGGTCTTATGCAAAGAGTTATGGGATGCAGGGTTCAAGGTGGAACATTCTTATAAGAAAAATCCCAAGTTGTTGGCGCAACTTCAACACTGCGAAGAGGAAAATATTCCGCTAGTAATCATTCTTGGGGAATCAGAGCTGCAGAAAGGCGTAGTTAAGTTAAGGGAAGTTAACTCTCGTGAAGAGGTTGAGGTTGTAAGGGGTGACTTAGCAGATGAGTTGAAGAAGCGTTTGGCTGGTTATGTACCAAACGAAGAACTAAAGTAATACATTTTTAAATGAAATTTATTTATTTCTCCGATTGGAATATGCATTTTGTTTATAATAAATAATAAATTCAGAACTGTTTTTTATTTAACCTAATGGACGAAAGTTTGTTGCTCGGGTGTTTTCGGCTAACACCTGCCGGCTGTCTGCCAATCATTTCAAAGTATTTCAAACTGTTGCTCAAGCTTGTCAGAAGCAGATGCGTTCGCCGTTTTTCTTGTTGGCGGGCTGCAGTGACTCCATTTTACATTTCTTACTTAACACGCCACACTTTAAAGATTAGAAGTGAATTTGCAAGGATTCTCAGTGAAATACAGTGTCATATTTATAAAAATTGTGATCTTATTAGAGGCAAGTATGTACATGCATCAGTATGATCGTTAACGGTTTTGATGCTAACCTCTAATCGCATGTTATGAATTGTTTTTCGCTGCTTCTATAAAGAATATTAATTGCAGCTTGTAAGTCTGAATTAAAAGATACGATGGACAATTTTGTTAAGTTGGAAAAAATAGGCGAAGGCACCTATGGTGTTGTGTACCGAGGAAAGAACAAAAAAACAGGCCAAATTGTAGCCATGAAAAAGATTCGCCTGGAGTCTGAAGACGAAGGTGTGCCCTCAACAGCAATACGGGAGATTTCGTTATTGAGAGAATTACAGCACAACAATATTGTGTGGTTGCAAGATGTGATTATGGAAGAAAACAAGTAAGAAACAAGATTCTAACGTTTGATGTATGAATCTGTACTTTTTCTTTCAGATTGTTTTTAATCTTCGAATATTTATCAATGGATCTGAAAAAGTACTTAGATAAGTTCAAAAATGGCAAAACTTTGAACCCCAAGCTTGTTAAAAGCTACTTGCATCAAATTAACGAAGCAATTTTGTTTTGCCATCAGAGAAGAGTCATACATCGTGATTTAAAACCGCAAAACTTGCTTATAACAAACGATGGTCTCATAAAAGTTGCAGATTTTGGTCTCGGGCGTGCATTTGGTCTTCCTGTTCGCGTTTACACTCACGAAGTAGTTACACTTTGGTACAGAGCTCCAGAAATTCTATTGGGAAGTTCACGGTACTCTTGTCCCATTGACATTTGGTCGTTGGGATGCATTTTCGCTGAGATGGCCACCACCAAACCGCTTTTTCAAGGTGATTCCGAAATTGATCAGCTGTTCCGCATTTTCCGTATGCTTAAGACTCCCACAGAGGAGATTTGGCCAGGTATTTCAAAGATGCCGGATTACAAAGCGACGTTTCCCAATTGGACTGCATACACCTTGCCTGATCAAGTCAAGGGCATGGAAGAGAAGGGCATTGCGCTTCTAAAGCAGATGCTTGTGTATAATCCGACTGTGCGCATTAATGCAAAGCAAATTGCCGCTCATGAATATTTCAATGATTTGGATCGTTCGGTAAAGCCGGAGATTTGATAAAAGTTTGATGGATATGTGATACGGTTGAGAATTTCTACGCGTTTTTCTAAAACATTGATTACTACATTTATTGGAATTCATCATTGATTGATGCATTACTTTTACTATTATTCAGTAATAAACTTATATATTTTAATGTAGTTTTTATCTAAATTAGAACAATTGAAAAACCACAAGTTGGAGATGGCGTTACTAGTCATAACCTTGCCTCTGTCAGATTTATTTACGTCAGTGACTAACAAGTGCTTACAAACAGATGAACATTATTGTTTTTTTAATTATTGGAAGAAGTGAATAATAATACTATAAAATGGAGTGGTTGTTTGGAAAACGTTTAACCCCTGAGGAAATGCTGCGCAAAAATCAGCGGGCATTAAACAAGGCAATGCGCGATCTGGACCGCGAAAAAATGAAAATGGAGCAGCAAGAAAAGAAAATAATCGCTGATATAAAAAAACTGGCCAAAGAAGGACAAATGGTATGCGTCATTCCTATCCAAAAAAGCGTAATCTTAAATGTACTTTCCAGGATGCTGTTCAAATCATGGCGAGAGATCTAGTCCGGACGAGGAAATACTGTAAGAAGTTTATGCTGATGAAGGCAAACATTCAGGCTGTGAGTCTGAAAATACAAACACTCCGCTCCCAAAATGCAATGGCGCAAGCAATGAAAGGAGTCACGCGCGCCATGGCGAGTATGAATCGTCAATTAAACCTGCCACAAATCCAGCACATCCTGCAAGAGTTCGAGAAGCAGTCGGAAATCATGGATATGAAAGAGGAAATCATGAACGACGCCATTGATGATGCAATGGAAGGAGACAACGATGAGGAGGAAAGCGAAGCAGTGGTTAACCAAGTATTAGATGAGTTGGGACTCCAGTTAGGGGACACGCTCTCAGGCTTACCACAAGCTGCAGGAACTCTGCCATCACCAGGCCAGAAAGCGCAAACACCCCAAGCAGTTGCCTCCGGAAGTATATCGGATGCAGATGCTGACTTGCAAGCTCGTTTGG
>NBZA01000228.1:25414-37749 GCA_003054995.1 Aleochara bilineata
GGCTTTGGAACCCTTGCATAACCCAGATGATAAGTTTCTACCTACGAGGGTGAATTGGGTGGTGCAAAGCGGCGCTGTGGATTTCTTGCATTTAATGTTAGTTTGCATGCGCTGGTTGATGGGAGACAAAGTGCGCTTTTCGTTAAGTTTCCACGACGAAATTCGGTACTTGGTCGAGGAGAAATACCAGTATGACGCTGCCATGGCCATGCACATCACCAACCTGCTTACACGTGCATTCTGCTCGATCAAGTTAGGCGTCTACGACTTGCCATATTCGGTTGCTTTCTTTTCCTCGGTGGAGATCGACACCGTTCTTCGGAAAGAGTCGAAACAAGACTGTAAAACGCCGTCAAATCCTTATGGATTGGAGAAAGGCTACGGTATTCCACACGGCGAGAGTTTAAACATTCACGACGTTCTTAAAAAGACGAAAAAGTAATTTAGAATTTACATTAAGTTATTGATAACTAAACTTAAGATATAGTAGCAAAAAAGTTAATGGGATTTTATGATTGTTCCAGATTTATATAACAATGTCGAGAACAACCAAGCGCAAGCATGTCCTTAACGAAATCGCACAAGATTATTTCATGCCTCCTTCGGAGCATCAAGCAATTGTGAAAATTCTGACCAGTCGCGGCAATAACCTCCATGAAGTGAGAACAGCCGACAATGAGAAGTTCCTAGTCTCAATGCCCACAAAGTTCCGCAAGAACATTTGGGTGAAGCGCGGCGACTATGTGATCGTCGAGCCTATCACCGAAGGCGACAAAGTCAAGGCGGAGATGGTGCGCGTACTCTCGAAGGAGCACATAAAGTACTTCAAGAAGATCAAAGCGTGGCCCACCAGCTTCGAAGTATATACAGGCGAAAATGGCGTCCAGTGCTATAAGAACTTTTATGGGGATACCAGTTCATCTTCCACAGATGAGTCTAGTGAGTTCAGCAGTCACACTGACGATTACGAATCCGATGATAACGACGACGACGAAGATGTCGTTGTCGTAGGACATGTCGAGGAAGTGAAACAGGTCCTTCCCGCTCAAGAGGAAGAAGTCCTCAATATCTCCAAGGAATCACAATCGCAAGACACTTCCGGCAACTCTTCAATGTCAAATGCTTCCGCTGCTCTCAAGGACCAAAGCCGTGCTGAGTTAAAAGATGGCGATCTTGATAAGTTGAAGATCGCGGCGCAGAATGGCGAAGCCATGTAATACATTTACCACTAGCGGCCATAATTAGCATATTTATCACACTTGTTTTATACATATACATTTGTTATCGGTTATAGACTAATCTTTTATTATTAGATTATTATGGATAATGTTGTAATAAGATGTAAGAAGGAAGCATATGTTCCGACCAAAACAATGTGAATCTTTCTAGGTGTATATTGGCCAAGGGGGTGGCTCGTTTTCGAAGCTAACATTTTCTTTTATATAGATGTTTACCATACATACTATACGGCTCCTCTCATCTTTTTTTGGATTTTGTTTTGCACAATACTTGTGATATTACCGTCGACGTTCTCTAATTCACTCCCAGTACGAATTGCCTTCTAAAATTAAATGTTTGTTCATACAAAATAAACATTTCTAAAGTTGTTCTTACCTCAATATTTTGTACTAGTTTCACTTCGATCGGTCCGCTTACGTAATTCACAACTTTGCAATTTTCTGCGGAACCCAAACGTCCAATGCGCCCAACCCTGTGTATATAGTCTGCTGTGTACAGTGGAAAATCATAGTTGATGACGTCCTTTAATTCGGTGGTGTCCAAGCCCCTGGAACCTACGTCTGTGGCAGAGAGTATTCTTGCCCGTCCACTTTTAAAGTCGCTCCATTGTGTTTGCCTAATAGCGTAGTTCATATCACCGTTGATATTTGCGCAAGGCAAGCCATTCTCCCTCAAGAACATTGCAAGCCAGTTGCAAGTTTCATTCCGGTTTGTAAAGACCAACATTGGGTTCTTAGAGGCCTTAGCCATCAATAATAACTGACTAGGTTTTGAGCTCTTGGTCAAGCGTAGAAACTTCTGCGTGATATTCAATAAGGGTTTGTGTAGGCGTTCGGATTTTAATTGTACGAGTGAGTCAAGTATGGGCTCAAGAACCGCGGGTAGTTTGCGTGGCATCGTAGCTGAAGACAAAATTATCTGCGAATGTGCTGTACGCTTGATTAAAGAGTCTAAACGCTCGACAAAACTGTCATCGACAAGTGTATCGGCTTCATCTAGGACTGTATATTTAACTTCATTCAGTTTATATAAACCTACAGTTGATAGTTTTCCAATGGCCCCTGGTGTTGCGATTAAAATATCAATACAACTGTGGTCAGCTTCGAACATCAGCTGCTTTGTTCTACCTCCAACAATTACCTTTGACTTCAGGTCTGTAAACTTGCAAAGTTTCGTTGCGAATTCCCCTATTTGATGTGCAAGTTCTCTATTTGGGACTAATATAAGCACTTGGGGTGTGTTCATTTTCTCAGTTGCTGTCAAATGTTCAATAATGGGAAGTAAATAGGCTAAGGTTTTTCCACAACCTGTCTCTGCAGCTATTAATGTGTGTTTGCCAGATCGTATAACAGGGATAACCCTTGATTGAAATCTTGTAAGAAGCTCAATACCATTGTCAAGTAATGCTTTTTCAAATTGGTCACTTATCGAAATATCCGAGAAGCTTATTGAAGGCATATCTCTTGCAGTTGAAGCGCCATGTACTATAAAATAATCTCCGTGTGACTTTGAATGATTCCATCCTTTAGAAGCTAAGGGAATTTCCTCTAGTGTTTTATACTGTGTTCCTTCCTGGAGATTGTATTTTGGTCGCCTTGCAGTGATGATAAGTCGCTTTGACTTGGAACTGAATGCACAAGAAGTTCTACTGCAGCAAGGAATATTCTTCAATATCGCCCTTGGAATAGTTTTTAAAATCGTTGCAGCCATTATTAAGTATTTACATTGAAAAATATAACTTTTTACCAAAACAATGTGCGTACATTTAAATATATAGGTTATAAATGGTAAGTGGTATAAACATAGTCGCTAATTTATTAGCAGTTTGGTATGTATACGCGTCACATGAGAGTGAGAGAGATAAAAATACCACTAGCAAATGCTCATAGATATATCAAAAAAGATTCAAAAGTTTTAACAAATATAATATTTTATTACATATCTTTAATTTTTACTTTTAGAAACAATTATTTAATATAAAATTATGGTATATATACATATATGAAAAGAGTTATAATGTTTAAATATGTACATTAGTTATCATAGCAAATTGGTCCTCGGCTTAATAAAAGCGTTTTAAAGTATTATTAAGAAATATCGATTGCTCATTTGCGGCAATGGCAAACACCATCCATACAACGACCACCATGGAATCCTCTATTCATTGAAATGCAATGTGCGGCACAAGCAGCGTGGTTCAAAGATCCAATTGGAGTATTAATGCTCAATAAATCACATGTAACCCTTCTAACACGAGATAAGACTAAACAAAAAGATAGTATTGGTTTAATTGTAATTGATTACAACTATAAGTAGAGTCTTACCTTGATGTTCACCGTGTTGTTCTTCCTGATTTTCAATAGAGGACGGATATGCGAACGCGTTAGCGATCATTGCAAGAGCAAGAAACACAATAAGAAACTTCATTTTGATTGATTGGTAGTTAACACTTTGTTGTAATATGTGTTTATAATATGGTATTGTTGTTGTATTGCCAACTGTATGCAGACAACTGTGATTCTCTTCGATCATAGCGTCGTATTTATACTCTAAAGACAGTAGTGCTATATGGGATTTGTTTTTTGTTCTCAAGAAAAGTTGAAAACTACCGCAGAATCGGGGAATAACATTTTACTTATTGCGAATATATTGGATGTATCAATTTTAGATTGCGTAAAGTAATAAATCGTGTTGGTTCAAGGTCAGATTGGCAAGTAGTAAAGTATGTAATTGCTGTACTCAGTATATAGTATTCACTTATCTCGGTAAACGGGGAATTTCGCTACAAATAAACGATTTGATTTGCATTAAATAAAGCAAAATAAAAAGACATTTATTACCCAACTTTACCATGCTAAAAATATAAATCATATGATTAATATGTTTATACTTAAACGAGTAATAAGTTTTACTGACGGCAGTTGTTGAGCCGCTAACAAATGTTGAAGTCCCGATAGTAAACATCGTTTGTGATTCTGTTTTAACAGCTCTGGTCAACAGCACTCGGTGGTCGAGTGGTCAGCGCGCTTGCCTATTGAGCGGCGGGTCCCGGGTTCGAATCCTGGCCAAGGCGACGGCTTTTTAAGAAGTTTAAAAGTACCGTTGGTCATTGGACATCAGTAGGTGACAGAAAGACCACCAAAGAATAGAGGATTGGTAAATAAAACAAATCAATGAAAGAGATCAAAGTTCATTTTTAATTTTTGCGTTTCATAGACTAAGATTGAGCTTGATCTGAGCCCACCCGCCCCGTCAGTGGGTTCGACCGTCCAGCTCCGTGGTCCGTAAGGAACTGACTCCCATTCCCGATCTTAGTTGCCACTACACTGGGAGCGCTATTGCCATCTGCAGACTCCTAGGAGACTTATTTATAGGAAACTGTTAACTTTTGGGAACTTAGAAAATAATTCCCCGGTCCTGGGGATCGAACCCAAGACCTCCACTCGAGAGAACACGGCCGCGACAACTGCGCCACTGAGTGTTAATGATTTAAGCCCGTTGGAACTTGTTCACTTCTCAAGGAAGTTTCTTCCAAACAAAATAAGAAGGAAAAAGCTACCGCAAATTTTATAATTAGTGACCTTAGACAATTGTTAAAGTGGCAACACTAATAATAAAATATACTCTAACCTAATGAAATATTCTCTTCCCTATCAATTAGACAGAATGTCATTATCCACATCATCACTCTCAAGCATAAATTATGCTTCAGCCATTGATAATATCGCTGACCTACCTCGAAGTTGCGTGGAAGACGTTATGCGCTTTATGCAGGCGCGCTACCTTAAAGAAAAAGTTTACACATGGGCCGGAAATACTCTACTATGCGTGCAGCCCTACAAAACACCCATCAGCTCAAAAGATAACGAGCCGGATGTAACTCCATCGATTCCAGCATTTATAGAACGTCTTTGGTTGCGGTCGCACCACGAAATCGGTAAAATACACCAAGCTATTGTTGTATCAGGAGAGAGTGGGTCCGGAAAAACTTATTCGACTTGTTTAGCCATCAAGGCAATTGCAAAAATAACGGGAATTGGACAAGAAGCACAGGATATTCTTTGGCAAGTGTGGGCGTCAGTACCTCTGCTCAGTGCTTTCGGAAACGCACCAACATCTCTTAACAGAAACAGCAGCCGCTTCGGAAAATTAGTTCGCTTGCAATTTTTAAACGGTAAACTTCATGGAGCATTTGTTGAAACTTACTTAATTGAAAAATCGCGCGTAACTAACGTCAATCCAGGAGATGGGAATTTCCATATATTTCGTCAAATTCTTGACAGTCTAGATAACCACACACTAAGTCTTCTAAAACTTTCAAAAATGACGAATTATCGAATAGCTCCCTCTGTTGAAATTCCTTCGGGATATATGGAAACCGTTAAATCAGTGGAAATCCTGCAGATAAATGAATTTAATCATATATTAATTATACTAGCTGCAATTTTAAACTTAGGCAATGTGAAATTTATTGAGAATTCAAATGCCTGCCATGGTGATGGCTCCGAAGAATCATTTATTATTCACCCAGGTAAGTGTTTTAAATTATTTACTTTCTGAGACTGGATATTGATTATTATTCGTAGATTCAATTGAATTCTTAAGAGATGTTTGTTATTTGCTTCAAATTTCTTTTGAAACTATGAGTGAATTGCTTTGCAGTAGTCAGTTTACAACAATTCTTGCAAAGCACTGCACCATTTATAAATCACCATGTACTAACATTCAGGAATGCGAAGCAAGAAGAGATTGTATTATGAAACACATATACCTACGCTTATTTTGCTGGTTGGTGAACTCAATTAATCTTCGAACTTTTAACGGATACGCTGACAAATACATAAGTAATTATTATACATACAATTATAGGTGTGTGTTAATACACTAACATTTTAAATTATAATTGTTTATAGATCTTTTAGACATTTACGGGTTTGAAATATTCGAGAATAATTCATTTGAACAACTTTGTATTAACTATGCAAATGAACGTTTGCAACAATATTTTTACAAAGATTACATTGCAAAAGAACGCGAATCGTTAATAAATGATGGGTTTGATATAGAAACAATCAATTCTGACGAATACAATGAGAGAATCAATTTACTGGATGGCCCAGTTTCTATATTTGCAATATTAAATGAAGTAAGACCTATACCAACCAACCCTTCTGTGATCAATAATCAATAAAAGAACGCTTTTAGGAATGTGCAATGCGAAGATTTAAGAATGATCTCTATCTGACAAATCGCTTTGCACAAACGTTTCGTGGCAACCATCATTTTCTTATGAATGATGAGATGGAGCCCAACTTTACGATTCGACACTTTGCCGGATCGGTAACTTATGATTCCCGAACAATGATAAGCAAAAACCGCGATAAAATTCCAAATGATATCATGGCGGGACTGCGTACTAGTGGTTTCTTCTTCTTGAATGTTCTCCTCGGTAATGATAAAGAAGCTGCATCAAACAAGCGCACAGTTCTTACGTATTTCAAGAAATCCTTTGATGATTTGATCGGAATTTTCGAAGATTGCGATGTGAATTACATTAAGTGTTTGAAACCGAACGGATGTAAAATCGCCGAGTACTTCGACGAAGAATATTTCATTCATCAAAGCGCATCAACGGCGTGTTTGAAGTTTTAAAACTGTCCTTTCAAAACTATTCAATTAGGATGGATATCAAAGAATTTATATCAAAAGTAGGTGCGCAACTATTCGAAGTTGTGAAAGAACCCCTTTCAGAAGAGTTGCATATCACCAAGCATAAGGTTTACATGAATGATGAGTGCTTTGAAACTTTTATGCGATTTCTTCATATACGCTGCAACATTGCTGCTAGAATTTTGCAAAAGAACTGGCTGCGTGTTCTTAGGAAGCGCAATTACGCCGCGCAAACAATTCAACAATGTATAATAATTTAAGTTATTAAATCTCTGTGCTTGAATTTAATTAGTTCTTAACTTTCAGTTGTGCGTCGATTCATACTGGTTCGAAAATGTTCTCCGGAATGTACATTTAATGATTCAATACAAAGCAATAGCTTAAAATCTTTGAAAGATATTCCGCTGTGGATGCAACAGACTAATACCAAGTTGAAAATTCAAGAGTATCTACGAAAAAACAAAGTTGAAGTTAATTTTGAAGGTGCGCTCTTGTCCCTCACTCTGGAACGATTGTACAATAATTTGCATACTAAACAGTTCAAAAGAGTTTTGTTCATTGGGGATCAAATCGTTACTTATCACCGATTAGCCGAGGTACGTCCCAGCCAAAGTTTCTAATTGAAATGCGTTAATTGCTTTGATTATGAACACATTATTTATTTACAGGTACCTCTGCGTTTTCATCTTAAAAAAACCTGTATTCGTCACTCACATTTACTGCCAATTTCCGAGTTGCCTCAAGGTATTTGTGATATATTTTAAAATTGTCTCTTTAACTTTAACTTTAATATTTTGTTATTTTGATGGCAGTTAAGTATAGTAGTAATAAACAATCAATCGAATTACTTAAATAAAATAAATTATTTACATTAAAGAATTAAATGTAATGAATTCAGTATAAATATGTACAACAGGCATGGCTGAGATATTTCATCTCATTTATACTATTAAATAGGATGCAGTATGTTAATAGTGAACATGGCTGCTTTCAAATGCAAAAAGCAGATTATTTTATATTAATAATTACTGTTGATCAAACTATTACGCTATAAATAAGAAACCTTCAAGGTTGAACCTTTCTTCTGCGCGAAGAGATTCATTGTATTCCTGAATACTAGTATAGAATAAATTAATTACTGGATATATAGTTGCACTTGTTGAAAGTAATACTGTCCCCTGCTATTAGCAACTTCTTATATAAATAAGTCTCATCGTCAGTGTGTTAGTCTTATCGTGTACAGTTGTATGTACATAATACGTAAATACATCCTACCTAATCAAATGTTTTAGAAACATTGCAAAATTATATACACCAAGGCAGTTTCATGGCAATCGACATAAATGTTATAGAAAACATTCAAAAAAGTTCGTACATATCAGAAAGAGCGCCGAGAACAATCACAATTTAGTTTCACTATCACGTCGAAATTCGAAACTCTCAACTTCCGCTAAAGTTCAAACGTATTTCTCGATCGGCGGCGGGCCGTCCACATTATTATGCAATTTATTACGCCGTCGGTGTTCGCGGTTCTTTCTATGATGCTTGCTGAGCGAGTTGTGCACCCGGGGGGGCGGCTCGCCGTCGCACACATCACCCCCGTTGCTGGCGGACGGCGCCTGAGCGGTGCAGTTGTTGTTGGACAAACAAGACATTTCTATCATATTTTGATTCTGGAAAAAATCCGAGCTAGAATATTCTGGAATAAAGATCAAATTATCCTAGTTTTAGTCGGTGTGTTATAAAGTTTTTTCGCACACGCATTCGCACAACAGACAAATCAGCATAACAATAGATGGAAGCGACCAGTTTAAAGCAAAGAATAAGGCAGAAGTAAGCGGCGAAGCGCCTAAACGTGCAACTAGAGGCTCATTAGTAGTTAGTGATTGACTTATCGCAACTTTCAAAGCGGTGATATGCTAGGCTCTAGCTTGTGATAGATAGCATTGGTGCCGGATTATTTTTTTATGCTTACAAGAATAAGAGAAGTTTCTTACATGCAATACATATTTGGATTGACTGCATCTTAAAAATTGTTTGCAAAGAGAAGAGATCCATATCGCACGATTCTATCCATATGTACGCAACTTTTTACTAAAAAAATATATCGAAAATCAAATGGAGATCTACTGGAAACTAAAAGTCTACAGAAACAATTGACTCTTCGTCCATAACAGACGGCACCCTACCTTGTTGTCCGCTTCGGCAAGGGGATTCGCGGTAATTGTTATTCGGTTGCCGGGCAGCGCGCATCCGTTGGCGCGGTGGATCGATTTCGGGTTCACCACATGATTATGTATGTAATCATTGGGTTCCGCTTGAATGTGATGGTTGATTTCTTCCACTGCAGGTTTATCACTGCGATCGCCTACTCGTAATTGAAAACCAATGAAACACGGGCACAAAATAATAACGCAAAACACCAACCTCTTGTTTTCTCCAACTCCTTATTCTGTTTCCACTTGCACGTAATAAAACAGACAATTGCACTTAATATAAGTGCTACTGAGCCCACACCCAGGCCAATAAAAACGTACACCGAGTAACTCGTATTGCTCTGCGACGATTCCTTTTCTTTGAACTTGGTCGTAGGTGGCGGTTCCGTGGGTAATTCTGCAAAATTACAAAACGCTAAGTTTGTATCTCTGTCTCCATATATCTGCACGCATCTGCAATGCGCATTTTCCCACACGTTTACTTACTCTGCGTTTTGCATTTTGCAATCATGCTAAAGTCGCTCGCACTCTTCGTGTTGTAACTTTGTATTTTGATATCGTAGACAGTATCGGGCGTCAGATGAGTGATAACATAGGAGCGTGTGCTTTCACCGTCAGCAGTGGCCTTCATGTAGTCAGCAGCACTGCTTGCCGACATGTAGCTAATGATGAAGCCATCAATGGTCACATTTGGATTTGGCACATACTGAAACCACATATGGATGTAACAAAAATAAACATTTCCAACCCACCAAAGCACATACAACCTTCCAGTAAATTTGAATGGACGTGGTGTTGACCGGATGCATATGGACAATAGTAGGTACAGGAAGTGGATTCTTAGTGTAGAACCCTTCCCGCTTCAAGTGGAACCGATCACTTTTAGGACTCAACTTATTGTCGTTATTGCTATAAACCGCAGCGATGCGGAACTTGTAATAGTAGTCAGGTTTCAAACCGGTCACCTCAAAACTACGAATATTTGGAGCGATATCTGAATTGTTGGTTTTCCACCGACTGCTACGACTTTTAGTCGTTTCATTGGTATTTGCAGGCCCCAACTCGCGATATTGCACTTTGAAGAACGTTATCTGAAGCCCATTATTATTAGGTACTGTCCAGCGCACAACAACGGACTCATCATTAGACCGCGACACTGTGGGTATATTGGGCGGAATCATTTCGGAAGAGCCTGGTTGCAACTTCTTCGACTTTTTGTTATGCTTCCTGCGTTTCTGGTTCGCCCCGTTACCAGGTCCATGATGCGCATGATGATGGTGCGCTATGGGCACTTCGCTTGGATCCACACTGGATACTTGCTTCGGATACACATTCAAATCACCGCCGGCATACGTAATGCCCGCCGAGTTAACCGCAAAACACTGCAGCTGACCTCCGTGCGTCTTTGCAAACGACTTAAAGTTGATGTGATTATCATTGATTTCAATCTGATCGTCATGGTCCACCGTCTTCCCATTAAGCAACCAAGTAATGCGCGGCCTGGGAACACCTCGAACCGTGCAGGACAGATCGACATTATCTCCTTCCTTCACCGTTTTACTAGCGGGCCCTTCGATTACCGTTGGAGGTTCATGATAGACCAACCGAATACTTGACGATATCTTCCCTTTGACATTGGACGCTTCACAGAAGTAATCTCCATCGTCTCCTCGAGAAACATTCATGATTTGAAGACCTCCAGGCACAACTTTGACACGATCAGTTGGCAGCTTCTTATTGCTACCAAGTTTGGACCATTTTATTGTTGGCGGTGGTGATCCAACAGCGTTACATTCAAGAAATGCAGAATTTCCTATACGAAATACAGAAAATGATGTTTACTTTACCGTTCGTAAAATGAAACTGGATAAGATTACCTTGAACGACTGTATAAGTCAATGTAGGATCCGGCCAGAACCGAGGCATCTCCAATTTACCAGCACTCCAATCTTTGACAAGCAACTCTAGACTGAACGGACTCTCCCGCTTGCCATCCTTATCCAGATACGCATTGGTCGCCTTGCATTTATAGACGCCACTATCTCTCGAGGTGACATTGGCGAGGATGAGTGACCGCTGCATGATGTACTTTCCGTCCTTGGAGTAGTCGATATACGCCGGAGGATTGGACACTGGTGGTTTGCACTTCCAGAGAATGGTGTTACCACTCGCCACAGTGATATAGCTGCTATTCTGCGGCGGAAAGCTTTCCATGGTCGCGAGTGTGATTCGATCCGGTATCGAGGCGATAACAAGCGCGCCGTAATGCGCCAAACATTGATAATCCCCGGCGACTGTCCAATTGGTCATCTTGATCGTGAGCGTTGAGCGTTTCTTATCATTCTTGTACGTGCTTGGAGGCAAGTTGATAAAGTCCGTGCGACTGAGATCGAGCGGCGTGTCCGTGCGTGTCGCATTCACCTTGCCCAGCGGATAAAAGCGCCATTGATACAAGTCCGGGGCCACGGTCATCTCACAGGTGAGCACCGTCTCGTCATTATAGGGCAGCTCCTTGGACGTGGCATTCGTCACCTTGTATATGCTCCCTGGAAACCGAGGCAGCAAAACGAAACGAGTACAAGTTAGTGGCCGTAAAACAATACGAGGGTTCGAAATATTTATGTCTTATTTAAAGCGACTGCGGCAATTTGCTGGGCATTGTTGCGTCTTCCGCTGTTTTATGGCCGCCGCGCGCAATTGCATGCTTGTATTTAAATATAATTTGCTTGGCGAGTGAACTCACCGGTGCTGGCGATGGCGAGGTCAAGAATCGAAAGTGCCACCATGCAGAGTACCGTCCACTTCGACGACGACGCGCTGCGGTTTCTTCCTCTAGCGTCCATCGTCGGCGGCGACATTCTTCAGCATCCCTGGAAGCACACGCACCAACTGTACTCACGCCGGTCTGGCAGCACGTTAAGTAGGCTTTTTCTGGACCACACATGCAATTAGTCACGTGGAGGGACGGAAGGGCATATGTGGGGTCGCGTTCGAGTGCCCTTCATACAGGAAGTAGAGTCGAGTCGAGTTCTACGCGGAAGGGTTTCCCTTTCATGTGGTTTGATTTCAAACTGATGATTACCTTAACCAACCCACACTTATATAACAAAAAAATCACCGGCTGTTCACCACGGCGTTGATAAATGAAGAATTATTAAGCGCAACTCGAAGTGTACTCGTACGTTCTACTTGATGTCTAATGACAAACTA
>NBZA01000228.1:46653-60689 GCA_003054995.1 Aleochara bilineata
TGTATTTGCTTTGAACGTATTCACGCGAAAAGCGTCTCCAAGGAATGGATCAATTGTTACAATTGTGCTTTGCTTTTTGCGCCTGGCCTGGTGGCTCGTCTCCTCACTAGAAGTTTATTATTTGCACTGGCAAAGTAGGCAAATACATATGCATACATACATATCCCTGTATATACCTGAGATGCAAGATTCACAAAGATTGCAAAGAACTGTCAACGTTCTCAAGAAATCTTTGTCGCACGATCGCATCGCTTTGCAAGATCTTAAGTAGATACAAATCTACACGAATGTGGAGCATACCTGAACATGCAATTGTGGGCACGAGAGCGATGTTATTGAAGACATAAAATGCCTGGCATTTTTCTCATAGCAGGCGTAAAATTTCTGTGTAGAAAGTTCTAAATAGTTTCTTTTGTAAACGACACAAAATAAAACAGAAAACTGTAAAATACAGTCACAGTCCGAGCGCACTTCCGCATATCTAAATAATATGCATTTGGCAAGAGCCCAAACTGGTTGTAAACGTGATTTGTGGCCATCCTCTCTGGCAATTCATTTGAATTATGCATATGAATCTTCGGCACGTTATAAATCTGAAAAACTATCATGATTGATGACGACACCTCTTGCCTGCGCTGAAACAAAACCAAAACTCTAGTCCAAAGTTTCAATTTTCTACCTGACACTTTAAAATTAAAATAACGCTGCCACATTCTTCTTTATTTTTATTTACCTTTCATGGTTTCTGAGCTAATGACTCTACCGGCATTCGGCAGTCAAGCCAAGTCAAGTCAAGTCACTCACCATTTTTAATGTTGGCGTCTGACGCATGCATGCATGCATCCAAGCGCGTTGCCTTCGACAAGAAATTAAATTTTACCTGCCTATCTATCTGGCAGCCAGAGCTGCCGCTTCTAACGTGTTGTTGTTGTCTTTGTGGCTCGCTACTTTGCTACTTTACGCTGTTTATGCCTATAAATCCCTCAATGCTTCAAACGACCCACCGACCAGAAAATCTATAATGAGCCCACGTAAATGAAACGAGCCAATGGACAAATGAAAAGAACTGAACTGAAAGGTAGGGCTCTGGGCGAGAGAAAGGAATCCATCAAGAGTGAAATCGATGAAAAGCTATTCCATTTAAGACTCTTTAGCGGAATATTCTCGAAAATTGTGTGTTATTATCACGCTGCGTCCATTAATATATTAGATAAGTGCTTAATTCCCGACTATTTCGGAACATCCGTAAGTTGATACAGATAATTAGGCCGGTGAAATATGCGGCTGCCGTCTGTCAGCGTCGCGACGCCCGCGTTGTCTTGAGATTTAAATTTGAAAATAGCTTACAAATAGAAAACACACACGTTGTCTTCCTTACGCGTGTCTCTATCTCTCGATCTATAATTTGCATGCATGTGCGAGAAATGCATCGGTGGCGCACACGATGAAGAACAAGCATCTGCCGATGGCAGTTGTTTTGATGAAAACTTCTTATACAGGAAGAAATCATGCACGTGCCGAGTGGCACATATGAAGATACAAAATATGCATATTTGAAGTCATCTTGTGCGACTGCGCTCCAACTAAATGCTAACTGAACTTAAGACTTAAGTATGGTATGCAATCGAACGCTGTAAAAACCAAGAACAAGCAGTTAGATTTGAATACAATGTGATCATGTCGCAGCTTGTGAGTCACCGGCAGAATGCATACAACCCACCGACCACTTCAATCTCTTGACTAATCATCGTCATCATGCAAGTCAAGAAGGTAGCCAGCCACTCGTAAAGGCATTCAACTATTTAAACTTATGAATTTAAGCGCGAGCGCTTAAATTGAATTACGCGTGAGTTAACTTAACGAAGAATGATGCCCTCATCTCATCTTGTCTCATCCAGGACCGGATGAGATTGATGATTGCGCGTAGAGTATAATTGCGCATAAAAACGACTCAATTAAAGCGCGAATGTTATTTTAATTACGACAATAAAATGCTTGATATTCTATTATATAATCGCCTCTAATTGGTTCATTATCGCATGGCGAGTGCGCGCGCCGCGCCGCTTTAGTTCTCCATGCGTTCGTCAAATATTTATATTTCCCATCAATATCGATCAATAAAAGTTCAATCACTTAAACTCTCAATTAAGTACATATTTAAACAAAGATAAAAAATCCATTTTTGTGACTTGCTGATAAGAAAAAAACTTACTTTATGTAAAATTCTTAAACCTATAATATTTTACCTATTGTATCTCTTATTAATGTTCTTCTAGAAGCTAAACTAAACTAAAAAGGCAAAAGATAACCTCAAATGTGACATATTCATGGCTAACAATAAGCTGAAAATTAATAGATTTTTATGAATTAAACACCAGATATACAGGAATTTACAGAAATCTAGTTGCAAAATATGATAGTTAAGTCGCTTAAGTTACATTTGTAAGTTTTACTTAAGAATCTAATAAGAAAGCGCATTTAACAGTCTTGCAGTGTTCTTTACTTCGTGTATATGCTAATAAATGATGGGTATTAGTATTTCCAAGCCGGTAAATACGTGGAAGCAGGTGATAAATTTGAATATTTTATTATTCCCACATATTTCTATGCATGACTGCTGTCTATGCATCGGAACGCAAGCACCAACTAGCCAACCAACTCTTTCTTGTCTTCTCTTCTCTTCAATTGCACAAAAGTCGTAAATTTGCAACCCGAGCCTTAATCCAGTGCTCGCATTAAGCACGCAGAATAATTAACTTTAAGCCAAGCTTGCACTTGCGCTTGTTAAATTGAAAACGAGGAAGAGGAGTCGAGAAATTGTTGGCGATTGCAAGCGCAAGCAACTTGCTTGGATGAGAGCATCGCGCGCGCAACAGGTTCAACTCTCTGTCTCTGGGTCTCGGCCCAACATTACAGCATGTACGTTTGTATACGAGAGGAGCCACGAGCCCGAAGAAGGCATGAAAGAATTCAGCAATGCCATGGACAGAGGAAAGGAAGGAAGAATCTTTCTCGGCACGTACTTCGCGCAGGTGATTCGCTTCATCACATCACAAAGAACAAACTTCATCTACAACATTGTATACAATGCGAGTTCAGATATGGATGTAAACAAATGCAACGAGGTAAATGAAAGACTCACCCTTATGAGGACTCAGCCTGTGCCTGCATTTCGTTTGTTGTGGTTGTCTTCTTTCTTCGGCTTCACCTGAGTTGTTGGCTTGTTTATAGAATATCTTATGAAGGTACACAGTCGAAGGAAGTTTAAGTAAGAATCTGCCTTGAGTCACAATAACTGCACGTGAACGCAGACGGACGGACGAAACGCTATCAACTCGAAACACAACACAACATTTATTTATAAATTCCCAGCCGGCCGCCGATGCACCGACGCGATGCAGTCGTTCACGAAGCGGTCACACAACTGCTGCTGCTATGTTCTTCGCCTCACGGAGCTAGCTGCTAAGCGGGTTATGCGCGTCCAACGCGGCTGCTCAGCTTCCTTTACCTTTGCGTACTTAAACTTCGGTTCGGCTACCCGTCGTGCTCACGACACGTTCGTGAAACTTCTAAGCTTCTTATGCGCTCTCCTCGTGAGCGTTTACTTCTTTATTATGATTAGGACCTAAATAGGAACAGCACATGAAAATTATTGCAATAACTTACGAACAAACTCACCCTTATTCTGCCTGCAATGACATTTATCTGTGTCCACCATAGGAATACAACAACAAATGTGCATGAGTTTCATGAAGAAGTAATATATAGGCGATATTTCTCTACAAGTACGGCATTTACGTACTCCTTGTCTCTCTTTTCCTGTTGGCATGTCGCCTTTTTCAAAATGTTTGCTAATTTTCTGTTAAACACGACTTCTGTACTTTAAAATTCATCACAACAAATTTTAAATGACATGCTCCGAACTAATCTCAAGATGACGTTTTAATATAGGCAACTTTGTATGCATCTACAGACGCAAATTTGTTATTTATTTATTCTTGTGTTTAGTTACGGTTTCTTTCCATTTATTTAAACTTTGTTTGATTTAACGACTTTATGGATAAATTTATTAATTAAATTACTTCATATATATTGCTACATCTTTGATATACCATTTCTTCAATTAAATTTAATTATTTAAATATACATTGTTTTCCTCTTGCATTTCCCGTCCAGCATGGTATTCTGCGTTATTCATTAATAATAATTAACATGGTACTTAATTAAATCCGCCTCTCACATTAGAATAGAATTGATTATCCTTAAATTACATGCAATGATACCTAAATAAACTTTGTTTTGTTTTGTGTAATTTGATTCTATAAGAGTGCATGCAGCAAGAATCTCTACTTTTATGAATATATCATTACTCATTTCGTTTTATATATAAAATTGGAAGACAGCTAATGTTTCTCTTTAGAAATAGAAAAGCTACAGGTAGAATTAGATTTTGCTAAGAAGTTTGCCTTGCATTTTTAACAGACAACGTAACATATCATTCATTAGAGCTCTAGTAATAAATTCCTTTTTAACGCAAAAAATTTGGCACATGTTCTCCATCTTTTTGCAAAAATAATGCACGAATAGTTAACGTGAAACTACGTGTCTTGTATACAAAATGTATGGTTGTAGCTATTAATATTGCTTATTAATTTAGAATTTTATAGAATTGTTTCCACTTTTCAAACTCTTCTCAGCCCCTAACCTAGGTAATTAGTATTTAAGGTAGTTATACTATAAGAATTGCAAACAATCAATAACAATATAGATTAGATAGAGCACTCATTCAATTAACCTCAGAAAAAAACAAAAACAAATTTAACACACCTCAAATTGTATATGTAGAAGCCTTAATCATAAATATAAACAGTCAATTCAACTCAATTACTAACTAAAATATGTTCGGTGTTTATATACAGTTTACCTAGTTTTAGCTAGACTTACACATCAATCAGTACTGGTGACTGTCTTCAACGATTCAATTTCAATTTTTTAGAGTTTAACCAATATGTTACATAAATGTACAGGTAGATATACACATGATAGTTTACAAAGTCAGCACTTATACATTATATTCATAGGAAGAGCGAATATCACGGGCGATAGAAAAAATATAGCTCATAGCTCAATCGTAATCAATCGATTTCATGATAACAATATGTAGAATGATATACGTCTGCTACGAATCCTTGCGACTCCTGAAAATTCAAATCTAAACGTGGTTTAGATAAGTTTTCGTCCTTTCGTCGTATTGCTTTCTTTACAATAAATTTCATTTTTAGAACTTAACAAATTTCCTAATGTCATATTTTTCTGAAACTTTAAACATGCGTAAACTGGTAGATGTCTGGATATTCGAATCATTTTCAAGACATATTAACGTGTGTCTAAATGAATACCATGTTAATCTTTTCATCATTTCAACTAAATACCGCATCATTCTTCTACAATATATATATATAGATAGATATATAATAGTACAAACAAATGATAAAATATATATTATATCTTCAAAAATGACTCGTAACTAGATAATTGAATGCGTTAATTGCATTTGCATCACACAACTACCTTGCATTTGTGTTTGGTGTTTCAAGTCGTCCGTCCCACAATAAACCGATGTCAAACGTTATGTCTGTCTACTATTCAATTAATCAACTATCAAAATATAATTAATAACAAATTTCCTACATAATAACAAGCGATGATCATTGTCTCATAAAGTAAAACATAAATTACGTCCGCTTGGTTGGCGCTACACCCTCGCAACAATGATTATTTATTACGTTATCAGTTCGTAAGTAAGAAGAAGCGGGGTACCTTACTACTTACAATTAGTAACGAGGCGCGTATCATTATCTCGCCCAATCGCTATCGCTGGCGATGAGGTTATTGTTACGCTTGGGGAAGCGCGATTTCTTGCGGAGAAGACGCGGCTGGAATCGGCGCTCACGTTCGTCAGGCTGGAAGCGTTTCACTGGCGTCGTGTACTCGTCCTCGCTGCGACTGCCATTTCGCTTACGGGTTTCTACATCAACCCCAGCCAAGTGCAGCAACGTCTCGGCGCTTTCCTTAATACGTTTGTCTTCCTCATCTTCAAAGTCGATCTTTACGCAAAGAGCCGGTATAGGAGTACTAAAATTCACAAAACTTGAATATTTCTAGGTTAAAACATTGGTCAGCTGAGTACATCTTATGTTTCTCCTCGTCACTTTCGAACGCTTCATCATTAGACCCATTCTGATTCTCTGCAGCACTGTAGGTGTGATCCTGACTTGGCGAGTTTGTAATAATCATGCGTTTATTCATTCGCTGCCGCGGACCATTGCGGAGGCTCAGCATTACAGCGGCAGCGTCCGCCTCATCGAGGGAGTCAGTGTCTGATATTTCGGTCTTCACCATCTTGCTCATCTCGCTTGAGAGGAACGGGAAGAGCTCGGGGTTTGGTAACCTGGAAGTCGAGTGCTTGTAGTACTCCCCAGGTTCAAGAGTTGAACACGGGTGGAAAGGCGAGCGTGTCAATGCTTGCAGCAAGTTGGGCCTGTATTGTTGGTCAACTTTCCAGAAAGACCCTTTACCTATATTCTGAAAATGTCAGAAATGTTTCAATTGCAGGTCTATTACTCTGAGAAACTAGACGTACTGGTGCTTTTTCAACCTTCTGGAAGCATTTATTTAGGGACAGATTGTGTCGGACGCTGTTTTTCCATCCAGTGGGTGCTGTCTTGAAATAAGGAAAATGGTCCATGATCCAGGAATATATTTCCTTGACGGGTAGCGCTTTGCGTTCGGAATCCTCAATCGCCATGAAGATGAGACACGAGAACGAGTAGGGCGGTTTGTTCTTGACGTGCACCATTGGGTCGTAGGGTATTGTGTGCGGGTGGCGGTACCGCGGCTGCGGTTTACCCTGGAGCGGCGCTTGTGGTATGGGGGAGTTCATGGAACTGCTGGAAGATTCAGCTGCAGAAGCAGAAGAATCATCCACGAAATCACTCGTTGGTGATTGGTCGCTTAGCATGGACATGGATGCTGAGGAGTTCCACTTTATCGGCGAGGTATGCGCGCTGTTCGACGGCGACGGACTAACCAAGTTCATCCCTAAGAGTTTAAAACAATATTTACAATGGAAACAATTGACAAATCATGCCTGGTGTACCTTTAAGAAGGTCTTTGTTCTGCAGCCAAGTGAGACTCGTAAGGTCATCATCCGTGCGGTTCGCAGGCGATGCTCCGTCGCCTCCTCCGTGCATTTGCATGTGGTTCTGACTCTGGGCGACGGCGAGCAGAAACGAGAAGGCCGACTGCGCCTCGCGCGCCGGTGTACCAGCCACCGGACTGCCCGGCACGGACATCTTCGGCGTAGCGGCGCTGTCTTCCTGTGGGGATCCAGCCCTTTCGGGTGACATTCTTCTCAAACGCGCTCACACGGAATGCCTATAAATAGAAGCAACTCGGGAATGCATTAGCATTCTCTTTTGATATCCAATCCACACGCGCGTAGCGTGTAGGTGGTCGTCTGCCAGAGCGCTAGGTATTTCCAGCTTCACGTGCGCTCACCGCGTTTCCATGGAGACTCCCGTCTGCCCGCAGCTCAACTCGCACTTTCTCGCCTCATTAAAATTAAAACGATTTTTACGAGCGCCAAACGCCACCCTTTGGCGCATTCTGTGCATATTTGTAACACTTACATGCCGCGTATGCACCACAACAGTTCCAACATGGCCGGCCAAAAGAAAGATTGCAAGATTCACTTTGAAATTATCAAATCAACCAACGGGTATCTTCAATCCACTTGATTTCTCAGCTCCTGCCACTGTTTATTTATTATGAATACAGTGGGTTAGCGTAAAAATGATAAATATAATCGCTCGCGTTGTTATCAGTTTCATAAGATTAATACACGTTCAGCCAACCGACAAGCTATGTTATCAATAACATTATAGGCATATGTACTAAACGTATACGTTGGTTGTTCTAAGCGAAAACATTTTGTTTGTGGTAACGGTACAAATAAATTGTAGGACATTTTACCCTCAAATGAGCATTACATTATCAACCGAGCATGCCGATCTATCTAATTGACCAAACATTATTACATTTGATAGGAGAGCGGTAACCATGGCAACGCCATGAATATGCATGCCCTGAAACTAATGAAAAACCAATGTTTGCTTGAAGTGCATTGATACTCCTGCTCCTGCATCCGAATACGAATCGGATCAAAGCTGGGGGTAATCGGTGCATTCCAACATGTTCATGCTCTTTACCACCTGCAGCCACGTCAATACATAAGAGTACATAGAGATTCTGAACTTAAAACGTTTCCAATTCAGCAGACCGCAGGCATGTTGTAAAATAATAAATATTTGCAACTCACATCAGTTGTGTTATGGTTCCTTGTGTTTTTCTGTTTTTCTTTTCACCAAACAGCGTTCAATTGATCCAGAAAGCAGATGGATGCGTTCAGTTTTTCATACCGCACGCTCGCGAATCACTTCACCAATCCAAGTTCCACTTCGCTGTCGACGTCGTAAACGTCGTCGTCAAGAGCAACGCATGCAAAACACTGAACAGCAGCAGCCGCAGCAGGATCCAGCGCGTCACGCGTTGCCATAGCGACGGCTGACGTAACGTATGCATCACAAATATCAACGCAATGAAGAGTGATCTGCCTATACATAGCCGCGGCACGCGAGGAGGGACATCTTATTGCAGCCGAAACAACTTTTTACCGAAAAACAAACAAACGTTGATTACTCCAACATGCTACAAACAAATATGCGAATTGCTAATGCAGTTCACAATACTTTTCATTTGTATCTCACTTCCTATCCCATTGGTTGCTTATATAATGTCCATGGCAATGGAAACTTTCTTAAACTAAACAATTTTAATGTTTTAAGGTTATCCCAGTAGATATGATCGACGTAAACGTAAAACATTCCACGTTTTCTAATTTAAATTGTATGCAAGTTGCAATACGAAATGGCGTCTATCTGCGCATTCCACGTGACAAATAAACGCTGATCAAGCAGACTACTTACGCCATTTCCGCCTTGAGGACTAGATAATTCCACGCTTTTCTTTCCTTGAAGTTTAATGCTTATTTCTCTCGCGATGAATTGGGTTGGATGAGCTTGACGTAGGCACACGCGGCCGCACTTCCCTGCTGGGCTTGTGTATGTTTTTAAGTTTTTCCAGCGCAGGAAAATTCGGAAAATCAAGAGCCTTTGCATGCATGCATAATGCACACGTGTTTCTCTGCTTCGTCGGCGGCGAAGCGGACACAGCAGTGTCAATGTAGGTCAATTTTCGGCCATTTGTGCGTGCAGGAAATGCTCGCATGCATTCCTAATGCAATGCGCCCGAGTAGGTTAAATGACGCGCTTTGGAAGTGCTCGCCGATGGCAATTAGTAGGTGAGTGATTGGCATTTACCTGCTCTTGGTCTTCGGCGACGATGCGCTGCACGGTTTTGTTATGAAGATGTCTGCCAATCGAAGGTACACACCATTTTCTGCCAACAAACATATGATACCTCCGCACCAACAGCGTTAACACGCGCACTATGGTGGTGTTAGAGCGTGATTTATATTTGTGTGCACGTTTGTTTGGACAAGTTCGGAGATGTTCGGCAATTGTTTTCATTCGTTTGTTTATAATAATTAGACCTTGTCATCATGGCAACCGCGTACGAAAATCTCTATTGATTGTTAGTTTGCAACTTACTAAAAGGTAAAACTTTGTTACAAGTTGTAGAACGCCCTAAAAGGCACACAAATTGCAAGTTAAATTTGAAAACTAGTGATTTCGGCATGCACTTGTCAGGGATTTTTTGAGTTGATGACCTTGGTAACACTGAAACATATTAACCTTACTTTGATAGTAACTAGCAGTTAGGCTTTTCTTTAGTTCTTCGTGTTTTTGACTATTTTCTTTCAATTATTTGTTTTTAAGTTTTGTTCTGAACTACAATGGCTGCCAGAGGTACTCTCGAAAAACCTATAAATATGAAGTAAGTTTTAGTGTAATAACTGAGTTTTACCTTTTTAACAATGTTTTTCCCAGTGATTTAGTCTCTGGTGAAGGTTTCACTTTCAAAGTCAATTTCGAGGAGGTAACCGCGGAAGAGGAAGACAATGATGACGATTACATTCCTGAGTTAAATACGGACATTGATCAGCTGCATATTCAAGACGAGGACACCTACGATTTTAACCCTGATTTATTCAATGATATGTATCCTTGTATGACTAATGTAGATGATGCGGGATACGTTAAAAAGCGCATATTCCGCGAGGGCAAAGGGATAACTGTTCCTCCCAACTCTAAAGTTTATTTCAACTACAAAGCATACTTGGAGTTATGTCCAGACCCATATGATTCAACCTACAAGAGAAGAAAACCTCATATTTGCAGACTAGGCACAGGGTCTTTGATTCCCGGCTTAGAAGTAGCCGTCTCTTCAATGAAGATGAATGAAAAATCTCAGTTTATAATAGCACCTGCGTTGGCATTTGGTGATATGGGCTGTCCACCTACGATTCCACCAAAAAGCTCAATTTTGTTCGAAGTGGAACTGAAGAGCTTTGCGGAAGTTGCGGATGAGGACGGCGAAGAAGAATCGCAAGACTTCAAATGCAAGTTTGAGCCGAATTTCAATCAGGCATTGAAATTATGCGACGAGGCTAATTTCTTGGTGACAAAGGAGCGCAAGTATAAACCTGCGATTCGTTTATACAACGCTGCAATAGATCGTCTCTCAAGCGTTCTGATCAATAACGAAGATGAATCTGAAAAGTACACTAAGTTACTTGTACGTTTATATACGAATCTAGCTGTTTCACATGTGCATTTGGACCATTTTAAAAAAGCCTGTCTTAACGCTCAAGAGGTGTACAAGTTGTGTCGCTTGTATGCAATTCCGGTACCAGATAAAGTTTATTATAGTCATTCCAAGGCTTTGTATGGTCTTGGGGACCTTGACCGAGCCTTTGACACGTTGCAAATTGTTGCTAGGAAGAACTACGACGAATGCAAATTGGACATGAAGGTTCAGACATTGTTTAAAGTGTTGATAGACGCTAAAGAAAAACGTCGCAAGACGGAGGTTGAATTGGCGCAAAGAATGCTAAGAGTCAAGTCTTCAAACAAAATAGAGGAGCAGTTTAAGGAGTTGATACGAACATTTTGCGAGGATCTTGCAAAAGATGAACAAAAGGTGGCGATTACCCTCCCGGATAAATTAAACGAGGGCGAAATTGAGTTTGTGAGGAAGACGGCCGCGGAATTTAAACTGCAATTAGTACAAAATGAAAAGGAAGGACATATCAAGTATTCTATTAAGAAGTTATAAGTTTTTATCGGAGGTTCAAAGATTTTACAGAAGTATTAGTTTTATACGTTAAAAATAGGGTTTGAATATATTTTTATATATTTTTTTGATACAGTTATGTAGAGGTTTTTTCTTGGAATAAAGGGAATACTTATGTTGAATTAATTAATATAATTTAACTTACCTAGTTAAAATTAAAGTTTTTGCCCATTAGCGCCCTCGTTGAGTAGTATTAGAACTAAAATGCTGTAGCGACGTGAGTTTTGTTATTGTGATCAATTTTAGTTATGAATCTAACCTGAAAAGTGAGGCGGATTTTGGAAAGAATTTATGATAGTTATTATCGAAGCTTGATATTAATACTGGCGGATTAAAGTTACAATACCTAAGAAAATGGCGAGGAATGGCGACAAGTTTCGTCAAATGGAGGACGAAATGTCCAGGTATTGCCTTACATGATGTTTATATGAGGAAACCAAACACATCAATATATCTTTTCGCAGATTTGAAGCTGAAATATCGGGAACAGTAATGGGCTACAATAGCATGCAATCGATGCCTCCGATGTTAGTTCCTTCGTCCGTGAGATCTAGAAAACCAGAGCTTTATACTCAGCCAGCAGTAGTAAGTGCAAAACCCACCTTATATAAACCAAAGCCTTCAGTGCCACAAGTGAGTGTAGTCCCAGCAGCAGCCCCGCCGAAAATTGTCCAGCAGGCGCAGAGCATTGACCTCCACACTTTGCAAGACGAAGTACAAAGGAAGCTGAAAAAGCTCAAGGGCGAAAAGGTGAGTGCGGAGCTGGCCATCTCCCAGGACAAGGCGTCCAGCGCGCTGCAATCATTCGCTCCAGACGACCACAAAAGACGCAGCAAGAACCGTAAACTAATGCGGACGGCCGGAGGCACTGCCTGGGAAGACCCAACGTTAACCGAGTGGAATGAAGACGACTTCCGGATCTTCTGCGGCGATCTGGGTAATGACGTGACCGACGAGCTACTTACGCGAACATTTAATAAATACCCGTCGTTTATGAAGGCGAAGGTGATCCGAGACAAACGTACGAATAAGAGCAAAGGCTATGGATTTGTGAGCTTTAAGGAACCCGGCGATTTCACAAAGGCCATGAAGGAAATGAACGGTGAGTGCACACAATCACATTTATTCTGAATGTTCATAAAGACACATAGAAGGGCGCGTTATCTGTTGCTGATTATTTCTCGCCGTTGGGGCCCCAACCGTACGACAGGAAGAATTGTGGCATGAAGGTTCTTGCTGTCTTCTCACCGGAGTTCTCATAGGTTGCCATTGCTCGGTTTGATTTAGTTTGCAATCCTTTCTGAGCCACCGCGTTGCGGCGGGAGCTCATAGGCAAAGCAAGTGGGTACGGTATGTGATCAATTATATTGGAATAGCCCAATAATGAATTGGAGCGTGGTTCCTGAAAGGGTGCTCCGCCAGCACCCCAGCCGCGGGATGTGAAGAAATTGCGTTTATGTTTGTTGGAGGTTGATATGGTCGCTGGCGGCTTGTTATCGGTACTTTTCTCGAAGTCGATCTCATTGAACGCGTTCTTCCAATTGTACTCCTTTTCGTATTCATATTGCAAGGTGGGTTGCAATATAAGAAGGATTGTTACGACGTGCCATTTGATACTTAACATTCTAGAAGCATTTTAAATGAGTGCGTTTTAATTAACTTTGGAAGAAGAAATTCCGCATTTATTAATTAAGGCACTTGTTGGGGTAGTTTTGCTTTAACATCCATAAGTAATTTGATGCTCGTCGGGCGGAGATTAATTTACTTTAATTATTTCGATTTATAATGAGACACGTGTTATCATTCCCACGTGTTAATTATGAAATTTGAGAAGATTTCGGAATTTTCAATTAGGAAATACTTATGTATTAAATAATATTCTAATAATTACGACCCCCAAAGAATAATATTTGTTTATAATTTGCGTAAAACATTCAGCTAATGAGGAAACAAAGAAGAAGTTTTTAAATACCTCTTAGAACAAGCAGATGGATGGAATATAAATGTTGACTAGCAGTTGTTTTTCTTCCAAACCAATTCGCAAACAAGTTAGGGATTCGTAGCTACAGGAGGCGGACTTGCTACCACTACGACAGGTGCTTAATAACTGCCGTGTTTCCTGGGATGTTCGTGCAACAAGTAGTAGCTCGCGCTGCGCACTAATTGCTACCCCAATCTCCAAACTCTTCCCGAATATAGATAACATTTATTGAATACATGTATAAAACTTCTTACATGAAAATGTAATCATGTAATAATGTTTAAAGAATGGGCTCTAAACATTTTTTTTTATTTCAGGGCGATACGTAGGAAGTCGGCCCATTAAACTTCGCAAAAGTACTTGGAAAAACCGCAGCATCGATGTGGTTCGCAAAAAGGAAAAGGAGAAGCAGACCTTGCTATCACTCTTGGCTTCAGCGAACAAATAACTACATCCTTTTAATTACGCGTTCAGGAATTGATGAAAATATGTATTAACATAGCCGAGCAATTGTTATGCAATTCAAAGAGAACCACTTGACGAAAATCGATGAACAGAGCAAATCATTTGAATTTATTCAATTTGTAGGTTGAGTGATTTGAAAGGCAATAAACATGCATACATACATACCTGTATTATGAAATCATAAAAATGTTTCAATTCTCGGGCACATTTAGAT
>NBZA01000231.1:2540-19009 GCA_003054995.1 Aleochara bilineata
CGTCGGAGCCGTCCTGGCAGTCGCGCGAGCCGCTGCATCGCAGGTAGTTGGGGATACACTCGCCGTTCGAGCATTCAAACTCGCTCGCCCGACATCCACCTGTTGCGTGCCATTCACAATTCAGGATTAGTTAGTTACCCAGCAGCACGATGTGCAGCGACACACCAACCACATTGAAAATGTTTTAAGAATAATGCTAGGAACTAATTAGCAACACTAATCAGTCATCAGCGTCAACTTATTCTGATGCTGATTGCTTATCACAATTATAATACCATTGAGTTTAGATTAGAGTATAACAATATTATAATACACATCGTCCTAGAGATTTCCAAAGCTACCACCAAACTTTCTAAAGATTTCTAGAACTAGGATACTCTGGATATTAATACCCTACTGTAAAATTAGACATTGGTATAGGTATAGGTTAGTCCTAGTTGAGGTCTAATTAAACCCAGAAAACAAGAGAAACATTGAACTAATGTGCAACAGTTAGAACATGCAGAGAAAAGGGATGAAACCTATAGAAATGTAGATAAAAAGTGAATTAAACTGAACAATAACCGGCGACAATGACAATGAAACAGGGTACGCCGCAAATCGAATATTAAATTCGATTATAAATATGAATCCCCGTCCCCAATGGGGCGAGGACTGATTTCCGTGCTGAATTCAATTTAAAAACGAATATTCCAGATTCAATTTCAATTGAATGCAACAACAATGTATGAATAGTTAATCAGTAAATACGTTTTAATTAAATTTGACATACTTAAATGAATACCAACAACTAATCAACAATATGATTCGGATCAGTTATATCCCTGGTTGATTGAACAAAATAATAATTGTGCAGGAAAATTTTTAACATAAGAAAATGAACATAAATAAACCAGAATAGAAACAAGTATGAGGAAACAAAGTTTGAATGTCTAAGAATACCTCCAAATATTACACACTTATCATCGATCCTACAAGTACCGTACCGTACCCTATCCTAGAAAAAATATGTATCTATGAATTACCAAAAATTACACACAAAATATTCGTATACAAATACAACTCGTTGCCGAAATCCCTGCAGGATTTGTTTAGTTGCGTTGACTTCGTGTTAAAATATCATTTTCCACTTTGGCACAGCGTGTAATTTTCATGTCCCCAGTTGATTAAACTGTCCCGCAAAGCAACGCTATAATTTCCCCTAAACGGCGATGTTCATTCCTTCGCCACAATTTTCCAAGAGAATTTCGGTGGTTATGAATGATTTATGACAGTCGCGCCAAGCCAAAAACCCGAAAATCCGGCAATGTTTTATTATAAGTTGTAGGTATACGAATATTTGTTCGATAAATATCTGCGTTTGGGATAATATATTACAAAAAATACACCACACACTATGGCAACTGCTAACGCAAAAAGAAACGTCTATATATCCAAAATATATATAGATATAGATTCTGACAACAAGATAACAAGTACTGCGATCAACTGCAAGGAGTGTTTGCCAACTGAGTATACACATCGCATGATAAGTCTATACGAGTAGAAGAAGAATTAAATAGGAATGGAATGAAAGTCAAAACCCCAGTAAGAAATCTAACCGATGTGGCAGTTTTGCTCGTCTGAAAAGTCTCGGCAGTCGTAGAAATTATCGCAGCGCAGATGCAAGCCCACGCACGAACCATCCAGGCACTGGAACCAGTCGGGTTCGGCGCACGTCTCTGGCCGATTGGGGCCAGAACACGTTTGCGTGTTATTTACACAGAAGTCAGTTCAACACAATGCAAGAAATAGAATTATCCTCAGGATTACACCACACATGGATGGAGAAATGATGGGCTTACCACATTCGCGCTCGTCGGACCCATCGTGGCAGTCAGGGTGGTTATCGCAGACGCGCGAAGACGGGATGCAACGGCCATCGGAGCAGCGGTGTTCGCCGTGTTGGCAGCGGTGCACCGCAGGACAATCGAACTCGTCCAGGCCGTTCTGGCAGTCGTTCACTCCGTCGCATTTCCTCTCATTGGGGATGCACTCTTTCTCGCCACATTTGAACTCGTTTTCACTGCATTCTTGATCTTGCGCTGGAAAAAAACATCAATTTATTATAGAATTCTTATAATCATTGCTTAAAATGGCCGAAGACTTGTTTTTGGGGTGAAGTGACTTACGACAGTCTTTCTCATCGGAATTATCACTACAATCCTGATGGCCATCGCATCGATAATCAGCATTAATACATTGCTTATCAGCGCATTGATATTCATCATCGTCACAAAGTGGTTCTAGTAAAAAAATAAGATAAATAATATTAATAATCAATTAAAAGATACTTTGTTAAATAATATGTACTTAGAACAATGTTAACCCCCCCAAACCTTAATTAACTGAATAAAACTTGACTGAAAAAATCAACATACGACAATTTTGCTCGTCAGATCCATCCGAGCAATCAGAATACCCATCACATAAAAAGCGTCCTTCCAAACATAACCCATCAGAGCACCGAAACTGGTGAGATGGACATTCAGAGACTAGTAATAAAGAAACACCAAGTTAGAGATGCCACCCTTTAGGATGCACTCAAGCAATCAAGCAGCAAATACAAGTGTTAGCAGATTATCTAAGTCAGCACCACAAGACCAATTCAGAAATATTAGCAGTTTTATCAAAGAAAGCCAATCTTGAGTTCAAACGAAGAGCATATCCTGGCGTCAGGTTCGTACCGCATCCTAACTCATCACTGCCGTCGCTGCAATCGCGACGCCCGTCGCATCTCTGCTGCTCATAGACGCACTCGCCGCTGGTTTGGCACTTGTACTGATTAGCAGCACAGACTCCGCAATTGGATTCGTCTGTGCCGTCGATGCAGTCGAAGAGCCCGTCGCAGATGATGGCATTGACACAGGTACCGTCATAGCAGGTGAAGTTGCACTCGGGCTGCGAGGGTGTGCTTCCTACACGACCACAATACAAGCATCCCCAAAGGACAAAAACACATTAACTACAGATGCAACAGCAATAACAGCAGAATATACTCATTAGTCAGTCACTAAAGCATTGTTTTTGTTAAAATTTCGGCAGAATTAGTACTTTACTTAGGTGTAGGTTAGTTTTAATTCATATCATTTTAGTTTATAGCCCGTGTGTCGTAAAATAAAATAAAGTAAAATAAAATATGAATGAAATGAGAGACTAACCACAGTTGCGTTCATCCGACCCGTCAAAGCAGTCTGTGTAATTATCGCATCGATAGCGAATGTCAATACACTGACCGGTATGACACAGAAACTTATGGGACGCGTTGCAGTCGGTCGGCGCTTCTGTTGATGCGATATGAGCCAAGGTTGAGATGTATGCAGATGACCAAGAATGTGTGTACACAGCAACGACACGACAACAACAACAGAAGCAAAACAAAAATCACTTAAGAATCAATTACAAGTATGTACCTTGCAAAGATACATTAAAAGCATTTAAGTACAGCAATTTAAACAAATAGCAGAAAAGAACTGAAGAAACAAACGAAAATAACAATACCAGTGACATCTTCGCAGTTTTCTTCGTCATTGCCACTGGGACAGTCGTTGTATCCGTTGCATCTCTTATATCCCTCAATGCAATATCCAGCTCGACATTCAAACTCTCCATCCGGACATCCACCTTTTAAAAATGACTCACGTTGAAGAAAACTTTCCTTTCTGAACTATCATTCACTTATTCGTGCGTGAATGAGTGAACTTATTGTTTGTTAGGCAGGCAAGATGCAAATTCAAATCGGCAAACGTTGTTATTATTGGCGGGTTATTGTTAATAATTGGCATTCCTTGGAAAATGTTAGCAAACTTGCGCTCGCGCAGTAGGCACAGAAGTTTTTGTTCTTCGTGGAAGAATTATCATAGAGTATTATGCAAACTGCTTGAATTCGTAGAAGAGATAAAGTGTTGTAACGGCGCGAGTGAACCACTTGCGGATTCCGCGGCTTCCGGAGTTCTGGCGTGTAATAGAAAATGGATTGATTCAACTGCATCGGAAATTACCGTCACGTTACACGTTACGAGATGAATAATGTACGCGCGGCATGCCACGCTAAGGACTATTTATTGTATTTTGCCGCATTCGTTTCATTTGCATGGCCACAGGTCGGGCGAAGAAACACATAAAAAGCTAAAGATCACCGACAGCTCGGGGGGCGGAATTGATTACGGGCGAATCCCCAGAGATTCAGATTCGGTATTGGCAATGCAGGATTAAGGTGTCCCCAGTTTGTTTTACCTTCCTCGCATTCAGATTCGGATTCTGATTCGGTTTTGTTGTGAAACCAAGAGGAATTTGCGGTGGAGTGCTTGTCTATGAACTCGCCAACGATATTTATCTTGGACGGGCCTCGGCCGTGTGAGTATTCTTTGCAGTTTGTCTCGTCCGAATGGTCAGCGCAGTCGAAGGAAGCGTCGCAGCGTTGAGTCAGTGGAATGCACTTTTCGGCATTGTCGCAGCAGAATTCGCGCTTGGCATTGCACGGCCGGAAATTGGTGAAACCTTCATGCATACATGCAAGCCGCCACCACACACAGAAAACAACAACATCACAATAATGCAATACACAATGTCACAAAATAACAGATTCTAACAAAGAGCAACAACAAGAAGAAGATACTGAAGAAGAAGAAGAAGACGTTGGAGAGAAGAAACCTTACCATCGCAATTGGTCTCATCCGAGCCATCTGAGCAATCCAATTGCTTATTGCATCGTAAATGAAAACTAATGCATTCGCCATTCCAGCAACGAAACTCGCCCTGCTCCTTACAACGTGCTATAAATGAATGACTTAGTGCTAGGTAATTGTGAGATTAGAAGCCAACCACCACCGCCACAACCATCAAAACCTTTCAGAGAAAGTGCTAAGATCTTAAGCTATAAGACACTAACCGCAGTTGTCTTCGTCTTCTCCGTGCTCGCAATCAGGCACGCCGTTGCACTGCTTGGTCAGCGTCAGGCACGTGCCGTTGCTGCAGCGGAATTGATCGTTCATGCAACAGTTCACCTCGTCGGAGCCGTCAGGACAATCGGGCTTTCCATTGCAGAACCAGATCTGGTCAATGCAAGTGCCGTCGTGGCATCGTTTCTGATGTGGTTGGCAATGGCCATGATCTATATATGTACATATATCAATAAGTATTAAACTTATGTACTTAAGAATAAACCATCACCATCCTCAAGGTGCAATGCAAGTGCATGCTAACCTAATCCCTACCATAACCCTCATTTATGCCCCCTTATTTGCTATTGAATATCTTTTAAATTTGGTTTTACTTTTTTGAGTTTTAAGTTGAGTTGAATTGAATTGTCTTAAGAATAAGAAAGTTGCATACTCGTTCGATTATAGCTTGAGCAATCTCGTTCGTCACTTAAATCCTGACAGTTAATCCTTCCGTCACAGCGCAGGGATGCAAGAATGCACACGCCGTTGTCGCACCTGAACTGATGCAATTTGCATGCTGGAAAATTTTAATTAACATGTGGTTGTTGTTTCTTGGATAATTTTGATCGGATTATTCACAGATGAGAGTCGAATACATGGAGAAGTCAACGTTAACTAATGAGGTCCTGATGGCTAATTATAACACGATTGACAGGTAGGTACACTTAATTAGTCACAGCTACTAAAAATGATCGAAGACAGACGAACAATAATTTGATAAATAGTTTGTAGGTTAGTCACTTATTTGGTTTGATTGATGAACAATCTTAAGCCGAAGGAACAAAATCTGCTGAATTGAATTGAATTGAATATCAATTTCTTGAAGGAAACGTAAACGTTAATCACAACTACCCAGGACCAAGATGATGTCGAATGAAACAATCAGTTGTGATACACCCAGGCCGCAACTTACGACAGTTTTTCTCGTCGGACCGATCAGAGCAATCGGGCGTTTCGTCGCAGTGCTTGCGCTTGGGAATACAGGATCCGTCGCCGCATTGAAACTGCGTGTTATCGCATCGTCCTGCGCTACCACCGCTAACGCCTAAACAAAGCATGCAAACATCATTCCTGTGTAAAAACAGACTGGACACATGTAAGGCATAAACTCCTTGTTTTCGGTTCCTTTTTGTATGGTTTTGTAGCTTTCCTAACGCGAAATATTTCCAGGATAATAACCGGAAATGCGCACCACTGATGAATACGTAAATGTAGTTTATTATTAAATAAATAAATATTTAAATAATGCATTGCATTGCATTGCAATGCAATTTATGCAAAGCAAGGCACACATGCACGTCGTGCAGAAACAGAAACCTGCAATCATGCTGCATCATGCTGATTACTTTCGGCTGCACTCATTGTCCGAATCGAATTTATAATTTCAGGATAATAAATCCTCGGCAAATTCGCATGCAATTATGTTTGTATCATGCGGCTGAAGCTGCAAATCGTATCATTCTCAAAAGGAAATAAACAAGCAATATTTATGCAATTCAAGAGAAAGGAATTGTAATAAAGGGAATTGGGCTTACGTTTCGGTGGACACCCGTACTCGTCCTCCCCGCCAGGACAATCATGACGTTCGTCGCATCGCTGATGGCTTTCGATACATTGGCCGTTGTCGCAGCGGAATTGCCCCGAGTGACAAGCTTCTGTAAAGGCAAAACCAACGTGGCAATTAATTTACGACTCTATAAAATGTAAAACGTAATGTGAATGCGAATGGTCCATCCCTGGAGCCGGTTCAATATCTATAAATTATCCTTAAGGCGACACGCTTATTATCATATTGAGTAGAAATGTCAACATTCAGATTGAGGCTTAACTTTACACAAAATGGTCATATAAACATCAAAATACAAAGAAACAAAGGACTAAGGCGAATTATCATAAAACTAGGTACATTTTATGTCAGTAGGCATCAATCAATGACCACCTGTATTGTCAATCTGATATGTATTTACTAATGCAACGTAAGCCCACATTATTTAGATAATTGAATAATAACACCTTTTAATATGCATACTGACACGACGAATAAGGTAAATGCCACCTGTTAGACGCCGAATGATGCATAAATAATTTATCAAATCTTTAGCATTTGCGTTCACGTTTACGTGGCCACAAAAACTTTGTATTATCGTGTGAAAAAACTCCTAAATGGCTCATGAAATATACAAAAACGTGACCAACTTGCTGATGTGCTGAAATAAATCCTCAAGGCTGGTTTCCTTCAACTTTGTTTTTGCGTTCATTCAGTTCAAGTAACGCCATGGCTTGTTTGGTCATTGTTTTATTCAGTCGTTAGCCTAACCAGCGATAACTGATAAGCCCAAGAAATGCTGTGCTGTACTTCTTACTAACCGATATGTTTCATTGTTCTTTCATTTTTCCTCCGCGATGAAACCAGGAAACAGCAAATACCTCGATATCTCAAACCTCGATAAAATTAATTATTAATTCGATCGTGATTCAGATGCACGAGCAGTGACTGCGCGTGGTCAGATGATTGATGAATACAAATGCTCGCTTGCGCTTGAATTGCGATTGCTACTTTGAGTTCAGTTCATTTGTCAATTGCACAATATAATCGAGGCCGCGACATTCACAGCTTGTGTCGCATTGTATTCTGTTCTATCGTATTGTAACGTATCGTACTCGCAATGATAAGCTACTTCTGATCTAGTTCCTATCATCCTTGACGTTTAAAATGTCCAATTAATCAAATTTTCAACAAATGTTAATTACATTTATAAACTAATTTGACAAGAAAACAATTAACAGCTGGTTTAAATGGTAAATTAATTTTTAATACGTAATTAATTGGCAGTTATGTGTCCGGGAAGTAAAAACTAATTAGGCGCTCATATGTAAATAGTAATTATGTTGCTCCATCATTAATTCGATAATTTATTAACGCGCCCGCGATATATTATCCGAATGGAAATTGACAATAAACATAAATAGAATTTGTAATATGCGGAAAGCAATCTATTTGCGCACGCATTCGCCAACGTAAATGAATTGCGCTGGGAAGTGCAACATGCAAATAACAATGAAATGAAGTAATTTAATAAAGCTTCGTATAATTGTTGAACAAATTAATTACTCATCTGACTCCAGTGCTGAAGATAATTAAGTTTTTTCGAATACCTGCAGAGATTCGTTTACTATAAAGGAAGGAAGCTTGCATTACATACAAGGTACTTGAAAATACCTGAAACTCAACTAGACATGTCACCTCGTTCTTCATCGCACCTGCGTTGCTTCACCGTGCGCAGCATCAGGGTGATATGTTATCCTCTCATATATCGCGTTACAAGCGGCAATAACCGGAGGATCGCTGAGATAAAGTAGCCCTTTGTGACATGACACCCTTAGATCTTTCCATTGATATGCCTGGTACCTTAAGAGGGCTTATTGTTAGTGAGATTCTGAAATTCTCTTCCGTTAAAAGTTTTATCCTGTGTGCTGTTATTCAATATCTTTTCTGTTTTAAAATGAGATTAAGTCGAGTCCTTGGCCAATAAAACGAATTAATGAAACGTATTTACAAGGGTACAATAAATAATTAACGATGTTTATCTAGGATGGAATGGAAATGCGTGGTCGGGCGACACAAGAAGATGTCCTGTTCGCCCTGATAATTCGAATGCGAATACAAATCCGAATGCGAATACGGAATACTGAGATGCCGAACAGAACAGAGTGAGTTGAGTGGCTGGCTGGCGGCCAAAAATTATGCAAAGCCAATTATACAAGTGCTGCTGCTGTGAGTTGTGCTGAGAGTTCCTCTAAGAGAAGGCCAAAACAAGGCAATCCATCGCATTTGCACATCTGAATAATTTTCACCGGGCTAAGGAATTATTAAAAGCGCATTGTCGTCCCAGTGCCTACATTTTCCGAAATCATTTAAATGCGTCTCCTCATCCTATTTGCCCTGGGAAACGAGAAACTAGTATCCAAACCGCATCACATATTTGCAATTCGATAAGGTTTTCAATTATTAATTAACGCAATTATTTGATTCACCATAATCATAATCTAGGACTGGGTAATGTGTTTGCGTAATTAAATAAATTCAATCAATGCAAAATGCTAATTTAATACCGAATTACAATAATTAATTCGAGTGCGCTGCAATTTAATTTGGGTCCGGGTTTGGGTTAAGTCTAAGAAAAACAATCTTATTCATGACTTAACAATTCCCAATGCGTTGGCGTTCGTTCCAGTCAGTAATAGAAACGATAATATAGTATGATCTCATCATTTATAATTTTTTATTGTCATTGCGAAGCCTTCGATGCATGTGTCACTGTAATTTATCTGGGACACAATATATTCGTAATAATTATTATAAGTAAATAGTTTTCACCTTGAAAGTGGCCAAGCGAAGGAAACTTTCCGCTCTCTAGAGAACCGTTTCGGTTCTTTATGTCTTTTCTTGCTAAGCTGGTTATCGCACGTTTATCGAAAGACGTCGCTCGTCAAGACGCCACTTGTTGCATGCCCAAGGAAGTTTTGGCTTGGCTTGGCTTCGTGGCCACATCAAACACATCGTCAGTTTATCGACTTGCAATAATAAATCTCGTGAGATTCGACTGAATGTTTAGATATTTAGTGTACAAAGTTGCAAAAAGTTTATTAAAACGTGATTTTAAGTCGTTTCAGATACATTTAGTTGGAGTGAAGTATTCATGGCGTTTTGGGATTATGCAAAGTACGCGTTTTGCATTCAGCACGGCACGGAGGAAACAATCCGTGCACGGTTTCCATGTTCTTGGAGCGCAGTGCGATAAATGTGCGTATGTACTACGAGGAGTGAAGATCCTTAAGACGCGATAACGACGCGCCTCGACGTCAGCGATTTTTATTGGATTCGATTGAATTTTATTTATCATGATCTCACAATCAGAAGATTTGCAAGTGAAATCCTTGCATTGTTAACTTCATCGTTGATTAAAACATTGAATTTTGAATTTCCAAGCCCGTCCAGAGATGAAGATGCACCTAATTGGATATGATATCTACTTGCTTCCACTCCGTTCGGTTCCGTTCAAATATCAAATTGCGAAAATTAATTAAACCATGAAACCCACCAATAGCATCCGCACATATGATCATGTACGGATGCATTCGCTTATTATTGCAATACAACACGCGTAATTGTTTCCTCGTCGTGATGTGTAAATGAGTAACCGAGAGGATGCTCATCACTAGCTGAGATTCTAATAAATTCTTAGCGCTTTTTAGTCTTCATACGTTTACTTGCACTGTAAAACATCGTAAAATATTATTCAAACATTGCATACACCTAGATATAATAAACAATACCCGTACCACCTACAACACTGAAGATGATAAGCTTCAGCTGCTGCTGGCACAAAAGTGGGCAACTGGGTTAATTAGTTTACTAATTGTTGTGCACACTCAATCGGTCCAAGGCATATGCGTAGGAGACTTTAATTTAAAATTGTTGTAGAAATCTATATTTTCTTCTCTTCGCTTGGCATTCAATTTCAAGTTAAATATGTAAGTACGAGTACATACAGAAAGAGCTGTAATTAATTTTTACAGTTTTCAATTAAATTCAATTTAAAACTGTGGTACAGCCCGCGTTTTGGTAATTAATGCTTGAAAGGCAATTAGACTGTGAAATTCTTCGAGGGTGAGTGTGGGTGTTAATGTCGGCTTTGATTTCGGCTTTAGGGGAGACTGTTTATCAACGCGAATGAATCTGTTTGGCCGCGGTGCGGTAAATAAGCCGGAAGGTGATAAATAAATCCGGGCACATTGCAATGGCTTTCTGGACGTGTTTGATTGATGATTGTATGACGCCAGACCAGAACAGAACAGAGTTGAACAGGCCGGTTCTTTGTAGGAGGCGGCTGTACACTTTGTGCGACTGCAGTGTCAAACGCTCCTGCAACAAATACATTCTGCCTTTTGCACGTTCAGTGATATTAGCACGTTGCGTTGGTCACTTTTGCAAATATGTACATAATAGTACATATGTATGTTTAGTTGCCCATCGTAGATCAGAAGCAGATTAAACTGCGAAATCCAGAAGAATCATTAAAAACTGAACGAGCAATTATCGGTCAATTGAAGCAGGCAGGCATGGAATGACGGTGATGAAGCGATATTTTTAAACGTTGCGAATGCCGAGTGGTGTGAAATCATCGAGAATGACGTTCGTTTTAATTAAAGCAATGCCCGCCTACAACACGCAAAAATTTCGTTGGCGTCAAGGAGTCCATCATCAATATTTTACAAAAGTGCTCTTGACTGACTGCCTCTTCACACATCGTGTAAATGTTTTCTGTTAAATCAACTAGACATAACTTGTGCACTGGATAAATGTGTTTTTATTTGAGTATTGAAGCATTAATGGATTTTTTCACGTTGTAAATGCGTTTGCACTTACATTAGAGACAAGTTACAGAAAGAGTCACGGAAACATTGCTTACGTTGTGCAAGTTATGACCCAATAGGCCAGCGGTGGCCAAACTGCGGATCTGGATCTTTGAAAGTTTATTTGTGCCTCTCGATACATTAAAAGCTATTATATTTTACCTTTTGTGTATGTACCTTTTAAATACGTATTTATGTCGAGAAATTTGGCCACCCCTGATGTATGATTTTGGAACATTTATGCAAATTTCATTAGAATTTCACAAATATGCAAATATCTCTTGACCTATGCAAGATAGCAATTCAGCGTTGACATTATTAGATTCTAAATTAAATTTTACACAAAATAAGTGGTTAAACCATCAACTTCCCATAATTCTAAGCGGAGTTGTAAATTATTGACAATTTTCTATTTTTGGTAGAAAAAAAATTCATGTGTTTAATGTCAAATATCTCTTTAACCGTAAAAGATAGAATTTGCATTTATAGCTCATTGGATTCCGAATGAAATTTTACATAAAATAAGTGGTTAAACTAATAAATTGTCTAAATTCTAAGTAGAGTTATTAAAGTTTGAAAATTTCCAAATTTTTAACGAAAATCAATATGTATGCTATTCGAAAATGTACGCAAATTGCATTACAATTTCACAAATATGCAAATATCTCTTGACCTATGCAAGATAGCAATTCAGCTTTGCCACTATTCGATTTTAAATGAAATTTTACACAAAATAAGTGGTTAAACCATCAACTTACCGTAATTCTAAGCGGAGTTATAAATAATTGACAATTTTCTATTTTTGGTAGAAATTTTTTTCATGTGTTTAATGTCAAATATCTCTTGAACCATAAAAGATAGAATTTGCACTTATAGCTCATTGGATTCCGAATGAAATTTTACACAAAATAAGTGGTTAAACTTATAAATTGTCTAAATTCTAAGTGGAGTTATTAAAGTTTGAAAATTTCCAAATTTTTAAAGAATATCAATAGGTATGCTATTCGAAAATTTATGCAAATTTCATTACAATTTCACAAATATGCAAATATCTCGTGACCTATGCAAGATAGCAATTCAGCGTTGACATTATTAGATTCTAAATTAAATTTTACATAAAATAAGTGGTTAAACCATCAACCTACCGTAATTCTAAGCGGAGTTATAAATTATTGACAATTTCCTATTTTTGGTAGAAAAAATATTCATGTGTTTAATGTCAAATATCTCTTGAACCGTAAAAGATAGAATTCGCACTAATAGCTCATTGGATTCCGAATGAAATTTTACATAAAATAAGTGGTTAAACTAATAATTTGCCCAAATTTTAAGTGGAGTTATTGAAGTTTGAAAATTTCCAATTTTTTAAATGTATGATATTAGAAAAGTGAAATAATCTGACGATGTAAATATCGAGGAAATTAAAGGTAAACCCAACAGCTGTGAATTATTACGGTAAGTTTGTAACAGTTTTGACGTTTCAATCTAGAGTACTCATAGGCAAAGCAAAGCGAAAATAGACACGTTGTTTGATGGATATTCCAATTCCATGTCTCATTTTTCAGCCGGATTTTGAGCTTGTGAATAAAAGCTTTCTAACAAGCGAAGAAGAATTATCTTAAGTAAATCTTACGCAAGTCTGCCGCAAGTACAAGTACTCGAGTTCTCCGAGGTTTAGTAAAGAACTCAAGAAGTCTTTGTCTCGCGCAGAGAAAACGATGAGTTGAGGGTTATTTTAAAATTAATGTGCATCATTACAGCGAAGATTGCAAGGCAACTAAAGGACTAAAAGTTCACTCATATATGAACTTTACTTCTTGGCGAGTTCAGTTAAAATATCACTCGAGATATAAATCAAATTAAATAGAAAACTAGCTGCAAATAAATCTTTAAAATTTACATGAATTTTTGCGATTCTAGATGGATTGATATTTACCATTGCACTATTGCAATTAATCAAAAAATGCATGCAAATTGAAGCCCCAAACATGAGAATAAAACCAAACGAAACGACAGAAGAGCAGAGCAGAACAGAGCAGAGAAACCATGTCAAAATTTACCAACAACGTCCAGTAGTGGAACGTTTAATTAATTAATTATAATTTTGCATATTGATTGTTCATCATGTATGGCTTGTATCGAGCTGAGTGCTCCCTGCCTCCGATAAGCTACAGGCATTCCCAGTTATTGTGTGTACTTTTTCGTTGATTTCCATTTTGTTCGATGGGCTTGCAGTTGCGTTCGTTGACTATTCAATTAAAATGCGTTCCAGGTTGTAATACCAATCCTTGAAACAATTTCCTTAGACTATGCTTTAATTAAATCATAAAATTAATTACTTTGTAAAAGGACAAACTAAAAAGAAAGCAAATTAAATGCTTCAAAGATTTGTCAAGAGTTTAAGTAATGTATGAGAAGTTACTCAACGTACAACCTTCCACTCTGGGTGAAGTTTGAAACTAAAACTATTAATAATAACTTATTGATGAATTATCACGTAACCTCAGTTCTGAATTGCTGAAACTAGGAACTTTCAGCATTTCAGCAAGCGATTAATTTGGATTTTTATCCACTTCTTGTAGAGTTATTATTAGTCCTTGAAGAAAGAAATAAAATAGCATAAAAAGAAGGCTGAAAGGGCAGCTAAGGGATGTCACCACCCGATACGAGTCATCAGAATTCATTAGCATAATGTTCGGTGTACAACAACGATGTCGTCCTGGCGCAAGTCGCTGTTGCTGTTGCTGTTGAATTATTGTAAAATATGCGAGCATTTAGCGTCTAGCGATGGATGCATTTAAATCGCTGTGGCGCACTTTTGTTATCTCGTCCTTTTACACGCGCAATAAACCACAATAAAACTTTCATTGCATCGTTCGCTCGCGCTTCTTCCATCCATCAGATGTTGGAATAATAAATTCACGAATAACAATCCCTAATGGTTCGTACGCTTTTAAAATTCTACTCCGACTTCCACGTATGAGAAAACCATGGTGTATTAACGAGTCGTAATTAAGGTATTTAATTGGATGATTTTAATGATGTAATCACATCTTTTCTCATTTGTTAATTGGCGTTGATACTGATATATGTTGTTATGTCATATTTTAATACATTAAAACTGATTTAATTTTGGTAATTAACTTGTCAATTGTTGGAATTTTATTTAAATTAATAGAACGACAATCACAGACAAGCCAAAAAGCGAAAAATGACAATCATTTGTCTTCCAGTGGAGCATTAATCATTTTGCAGACTAAATAGTCGTGCGTTGGCTTCGCATCCCATTCCTCGGGGCACCAAACCGCAGAAAACACATTCGCATTGAGAGATAAACCGAATTCATGAACTGCCACCTCAACCTCTGGAACCGAACCAGGATAATGGCAAACAAATCGTGTAATTTTCCAAATAGCTCTGCCCTCCCTTACAGGAATCAATTGCCCCTTTACTCCTTACAATAAACTCTGGCAGATTCAACATTTCAATGGATTATTTATTCACCGCTTTATATTTAGACAATATTGGATTTTGGTTCCGTATGCAAAACATTTGCATACAACGCTTGCTTGCGCTAGTGCGCGTTTGTATAAACAATTTATACAAGCTTTGAAACAATATTATTATTCTCTGAGTTTATAGTGTTTATAGAGCGTTTTTGTGCAATTTTTATTTTGTTTTGTTGCGAGTGAGTTACGATGACAACTATCAGTATATTATGATACTTACGGCAATAATTGAATTTAAATTCAAATTGTTTATTCTTTCTTGCAGTTGACATTTATGGTCATGTCGTGTGTGTTTAAGTTTCAAACTATTCAAAAGTGGGTCAAGCTGTTTAATTGAAACTGTTTTTTGTTACATGACGATATTATATGACATCAAGTGACATTTAATTATGTAAAATTAATAGCTTCTTGGTATTTTCTGTGCTGCTGATGCATAAGAATCAGCATAAGAAGACACTAGCAAGTGAAGTAAACTGAAGTGATGTAAAGTGAAGTGAATGTAGCGGGCGTTCAAGCAAAACAAATCTTTCATCGGCGTTCATTATGGCCAATTAGAGTACGCTTTGACGCCTGTTTCTTGGCGGCCGCGGCGCTTTTCGCCCGAACCGAAGGCATGTTGCATTTTGCACGCAATTAAAATCAGCTTTCGGCACTTAATGCACCATAAATAATCATCCCATGCTTACTCCGCAAGTAGTAATGCGGAAGTCTCTGCACCAGCTCGCACGCAGCGTACGAATTAAAATCAATTACGGAATATTAGAAATCGCAGAGAAAGATATTTTCCTTCTTAATATTACCGCAATCAGTTATTTTTTTCTGGACCGGAGTTTGGATCCTGGAGGAGAAACTTTTGTGTTTTCTTGTTTCAGGTTCATTGGTGATGAGTGGCGATGAACCAGACAGGATGCGCCTGGTCTGGAATTCTCACGTTCGTGCAGATGAACCGAACGAACAGACGGAAGTTGAGTGAAAGACCGATTTATGAGTGCGCGCTGAATCCAGGCGCGAAATGTCAAGAAACTAAGATGAACGACCAGCGACCGGGCGATAAATGTACCTACGCGTATGTCTTATCAATCGCGTGTTGCCAAATTACTCGCGGCAACTTTGCTTCTTTCGCTTGTAATTAAACAAGAAATTGTCATTACTCCCACTCCTTTTGGAACTTTTCCCCATTTCCAGTCTCTCTGGGAAGAAATTGAACAAATTCTAAAGGCTTTCAGTCACTATACAAGTTTTTCATCACAGTGAAAGAAAGACAGCAAGATTTCCAGAAGTAAACTCGATTCGAAATGTATTTACCATTGACCGAGTCAATATCTATCGCAAACATTGTTACTTCAGTCGGTGGAGACAAACCAGGAGTAACATCACGTATGTATGTTGAAGAGTGCAGAGCACTTCAAGCATTGCCTCGTGTTGTGCTCGCAAATCTAATTTTTTTAAGCCGGTATTTCTATACCACGTTCTCTTCCCGAGAAGATGAAATAGACCAAGGACATGCCTGGGTAGCATAGGCAACCAAGACTTCAATAATAACCTGAAAAGTATTTACACA
>NBZA01000231.1:19088-30226 GCA_003054995.1 Aleochara bilineata
GCGCCAACAAACATATGTATTCACATTGAGATAACCCAGCTGCAGTGTCCGAATCGTTTTTTCCACTGGAAATTTTAACCCTTTTTCATTGATACTGAAAACTATAATTTTTGTTGCATATGTACGTACATACAAACTAAGAAAAAAGTTCTCACAAACTCAACTCAAGCCGTTTTCCGTCTTAATGACGGCAATTCCACTAAGTGCTCTTGAAAGAAATCTATTAACTTAATAGTTATCATTATGCGTCCGCCCCTGGCAAGTCATCGCCTGGAAAAGTAGTTGTACTTATGACAAGTTTTATCTCTTTTTGTTGCTTTTCCTGCTTTCCACTCCAGTCGCTGTTGAGCTGATTTAATATTTATTAGAAAGCCGATTATTACGCAGCTTGTCACTGATTGAGATTTTTAATGTTCGTTGTAATTAAATGGCGTAATGACAATAAATGTTGCAAATACTGCAGTGGAAAATGTATAAAAAGCAATTTAACGCTTCTGGTCGGAACAATAACGCGCAAGAGCCGCGCAATCGCAATCGTTTTTATTTTGTGCTCGATAAAATAGATAATCGAAAACGTTTCCCAGTTAAAAATAGTGTTTAATACTTGATACCAGACAATACACGTGTATCTGGTGTTCACAACCAACAAGCGAGCATCAAAGACCTTGTTCTCTATCTCTGCTCGCGGGCCAAAAATTATAAATACACGCTCTCTGCTCTCTGTCGTGTTGTTCTGTTGTGGTTTATATTTTATTTCATGTTTTCTTTCGCTCCGCTCAAAAGAAAACCCATTTGCTAAGCTTCGTTTGTTTTGCGCTCTCGATAAGTTTGCGCGGAATAAACACTGCACGCCTGTCGCAGATTCACCCGCAGCACTCGTGTATACGCAACCCCAAACCACCGAAATCTAAGAATGAGACAATAAACAACCCCCATCAATGGGAGATGAAAATAAGAAAACAAGTGAACTTGAAAATATGTACATCCATCTGGTGAATAAACATCATCTATTTTGCATGAAATTCATTTTTTGTAATTTTCGGCCACCCACAATAGCATTGTTACTCGCATCATCAATGGCAAATGCTTTTACGGTATTGCTTTGTTCTCTTCTTAGCATTACGGCGTAATGCCTCGCATGTGAATACATTTTCAGAGCCATTAAACACTGACAAATATACTCGAAGAGGCGCTTTGCCTTTGATATCATTCCATAATGCAAACTAAATAAATAGCTCTCAACACATTTTACATGATGGCCCATTGCTCCTCCAGGGAGTGGACTGAGCTCGTCCCTAATGGGACCTTTTTGATCCTTATTGACACACACAATATGTTGTGTTATGTTATATTGTCACTTTGATACTTCGCTTTACTTTACTTTGAATCTGCAATTTTAGAATTTTTCAAATTTAAATGCGTTTTCATATTGAGAAATATCCTTGAAATTTTGCGAAGAAAACCAAGGCAAAGACGATGATGATCCCCGGGGAGCAAGCGCAAAGGATAAATTCGATTACAACCCACAACATGAAGAAGTAACCAATGGTCAGTGGTACACAAAGCCAACGACAGGATGAAAAGGACGAAGAGCAAACATATGCGTGCAGAAAATCTATTTGCTTTCTGTCCGTCCCAAGACGCCAGGCGATGCTGTGTCCTTGTGTCCTGAATTGAGGCGAGACATCTTCATGTTGATAATAAAGTAAAGAAACCAACGTTTCTTCGTTTGTTTCGTTTCGGGCTTTTTGCGAATTTATTCTTCCACGTTTGTAAATAATGTCAAGAAACGAAGCAAAAAATTCTCAAAAATAAATAAAGGAAAATTCATAAGTTTTTTAGTTTTACTGGTTTTTAAGCTTGATTTATGGCTGAACACTAATAGTGTCAAGACGGATTGAGTTTAGTCTAGTTGGCTAAGCACAGACCAGATGTTTCGCGGTTTTCACGGTTTTCTTCATGTTTCATCAAAACAGTTCACTTGTTGGCACTGATTGTGAGAGTGCATAGCTTGTCAAAAAATAAATACACTCAGGACCTGCTATTTTTACCGGGTTACTATCTCTGATTAACGTAAATATTCTTACTTACGAGTGTTTATTCAACGGTGCTTGCGCTGCACGTTGTAATTGTATTGTGAATTCGTCATCTGATATAAATATTTTCATCCGTTCGTGCAAACGTATGCTTATTCCATGGACTATTTATAACAATTATTCAAGCAAAATATATCACAACCATATTCAATCAATGCAATGCAATGCAATGGCCTGAATTCGATTTTCGGTCGTTACGTTACTTCAACTTCAAGACGCTCGGTAGCAAGTTCTGTAAAAATCCTTCTAAATTAAGATCCTATGCGTTCACATCGCGTCGCACAAGCATAATGTAACTTTGTGTACATTGCAGTGTACAGTAATGTGCGGCATTTTAATGAAATAATAAAGCAGCGGCATGAGTGTCGTGATGTGATGTGTGTTGAGTTGTGATCGAACCGAACGCATAATGAATGCGGCATGTGTGCTTCAAACGTCATTCGAAAGATATGCATGATGTCATTGGGAATCAATTCGACAATCAAACTGCATATTCGCATGATCTGATAGCTGACATGTCACATACTCAGCGCATACATTACGCCTCGGGCGTTACGTTACTAATTTGGAGATTCAATAACAATTCAATCAATTCATCTAATTACGTGGGATTAGCACACAAACAGGTGGAAGAAATAGACGTTGACAGCATCTTCCACGTGTAACCCATTTCAACCCAGGAATGTGACTTGTTTCTCGTAAATAATGCGTTTTTTGGCACGAAAACATACCTCTAATTACCTCTTTGCTCGTCAGAAAAACAAATAAGTTTTAATTCAAATTTAATTTAATTAATTTGTGCAATGAGAATATTATTAATTCACTGCCGACAAATGAAAAAAGCGTGTCCTTTTTGGAATTGCAATTACAATCAGTGTATGTCAATAGATCCGGGCGCAAATGATGATTTTCGAATGTAACTCAACATGTTTGAGCAAACAATAAATATTCAATAAGGATTCTGGCAGTGCGGGGGCTACCAGAATAGCATGTAAACAGGGACAATGTCACGTGCAAACCCAATGAGTTGGGATTTGGATTCAAAACGAAACGAAACGAAACCAGAATGGGAATCGCATTTGAATTTCGAACGAGCACTGCACGGTATTTTTGTCGCAGCACGGCATAGCGCGCCCCCGTTTGATCGTAAAACATTTGAGAACAATGATTGAAATGTCCCCAGTGTGTGACACTTTGCACGTTTTTGCTTTCGCTTTGATTGACTGTGTTTCAATAATCCAAAGCTGTTCTTCCTCGTTTGCGAATTATTCCAGCGTTCCAATGCCACTCTGAGTGTAGTCATCATAAGACAGAAACCAATCTGTGGCCAGAGGCAATGAGATAATTCGAATAAAAATTAATTGCCACTTAATTATAACTCTAATAAATCATCAGTTTATGTATGTTTAATGCTTAATCGTCTTGTTGATTTTTCCTGCATCTGATACAAAACTACAGCACAGTGGCAATGTGTAATTAAGATAATGGAAGAAGCTAGTTAATAAAGTCAGAGGTTTGTACTAATTGTGAGCATTCATTCATTTCCATAATTGTATATTCAGTTATCATTTTCCTCGACTCACTGGTCATTAAAAAACTGTTTTACTTGCTAACAGGTGAATGAAAATGAGAAGAAATCCATGAAAAGTTGCCTTACAAACAGAAAGTACCTATGTACGCGAGTGCAATGAGTACAGAAATATGAACAACTTGCAGTAACGTGTTGTGTTGCTTGCTCACTTTGGTCACGCTCCCGGCTGCTTAACGCAGCATTAATTATCGCGCCAACGCGTGATAATGATAATAAAAAGACACTCACAGTCTGTTGACACAAGCCGTACACACATATCTGCAACGCTTGTAGACTTACCTGAAACAAATTACAGAGCAATTAAAACATTTGCAAACTAATACAAAATCAATCAATCAAGCAACAATAATAATGTATCACTGGATTAGTAATTATAAATAATGCCCATCCTTGAATTCCTCGTCTACAGCTTGCAACAATTGCATATTTATGTTCAATGTGAAGTTTAGTTATTTATAAATTACTTCGGAGTGAAAGGTTGAAAAGTGCAGGGAAATAATGAATAATTTAAAATTTCGTTGGAATTTGCATTGGCAAAATACTCTACGCGCAGGCTCTTGTTCTGCATTCAACTGTAATGCAAATGATTGTTGCTTTGCTTTGCTCTGCAAAATCACGAACGCATTCGATGATTGTGCATTTATTTTAAGCAAGAATGAAATGTTTTCCGATGCAGTGCAGTGCAGTTGGACGTCATGAGCGTTGCGTGGCGTGGCGAATCAATAGGCGCATCGATAAACATATTTCATTTCACGTGCCAAATATCGAGCCTCAGCGCGCAGGATCAGGATCCAGGACACCAAATATAACTCAGTACACTACTAAGTTAACCTAAACACAAGTTTCAGCTAGAATGCTAGAAGTTAGTTTGCGGTAACTCAAGCTGCCAAGGTTAAGTCACTACATACACGGCTCTATAAGTCAGTTACAATTAAGCAGTAAAAATGTAATCGCCTTTTGCGGAACGGGAAACATGATACGCCGCCGAAAATGATAAGCCATGGGAGTATTTCTTATCAGATTTTAAACCAAGCTGTCCTTGACTCTTTTATCGCCTGAATAATAATTATTCAACATATTTTTAAAGCGAGGAACGTGGAAAATGAAAGAAGGCGATAAAACCCACAGAAAATGAATCTATTATTGCGCAAGATATATTTTCCGCGTGTTTTATGACTTTTCTCAAGGCTTTTCATTAACTTCTAGTGTTGTTATGAAATTTTAAAAAATAATAAAAAATCTCTAGTTTTATTTCTAGTTTTAGATCTGGTTGCAATACTTGTAAACTTTAAGTTTACACTCACTAAAGTATTGGTATGTGCTTAATAAAACTTTTATTATAACTATAGAGAACTATACTTACTAGGCGATCGTTAAAAATAGTCCTTTTTAAATACGAATGTGTGTTGCGCTTGCGCATTGAGAGTTGCTAATGTGCTCATTATTGTACAGTGTGGTCTGCACTTAATGACCAATGATGACATGCCACAATACAGTTGTGTTATGAGTCTATTGTTAAAAAGATATTTCAGTAACAACACTATCTATGGCTGCTCTGACTGGCATTAGCCTAACGATCACAATGATTAAACGGGCAGTCAAATAGTCAATGCGTTCTTTCATAACAAAAATTGGAAACTCCGCTGAATTATCGACTTAATTAAAGCCATAATTCCGGCTGGAATGAAAGAGTGAAATGTACAGACACCTTACCTGCAGTTTGGGCGATAGCTGAGCCTAGAAGGAGCACCAACAGAAGCAGGTCCTTCGCCATGTTCCCCTTCGATGTGGGCAACCAGCGTTGAAAATTCGATTCCGGGTCGAAACTTAGAAATTAATGCACATTGCGCCCCCGCGTTGACGTCTTTTATGCTCGGTTTTGACTGAAAAAAGCCATGCCAGTCGGCGTTTTGTTCCGCTTTGCTTTGCTTTGCTTAGCAAAGAGCAAAGCGCAAAGAGTTTGTTTGACTTTAATTTCGCTTTTTTCCGCATTGCGCGCCTCGCCTCGGCTGTGTATTGTTTCCAGCCAACCTACTGTTGCTGTTGTGTGTTGCTATTGTTATTTTGTTCTAGGAATCGTATTTTTTGCAGCGGCGATTAAAATTTCAATTAATAACTCCTGAATATTTATAGGTCCTCTACCAAAAATTTGGCTGGATTTCCACGCTCTATTGTAACATCGATCCGGGCTGAGATTGCCTTGAATAAAGTTGATTACTCGAAACGCGATTATGTATAAAACTAAGGCAATTTAGCAATTCTGATAGCGCGAAAAATTCGCCATCATTTTTTACGATTATGCACTTAAATCTGGTCGGAGTGGAGTGTCTGTGTTTATATTGGAACCAAATCGCACGTGGAGGTTGGTAGTGCGCTTGCTGAGAAGTCCGCCGAATATAAATTTTAATGCGCATTATAACACATAAAACAAAACCAAATTGGAATTTATGCGTGTTTGGTCGAGCACTCGGTCGGTCAATTCGAACGAAGGATACTGCAGGCAGGACTCGATTGCATAGCAATGCCAAATAAGCGTATCGTATGTTTGAGCAGCGGCAGTGGCGTAGCGAATATCAAGTTAAAAAACGATTATGCCTACAAATAACAATTTTTTAGCAAATTCAATTTCCCTCCTCTGCGTCCTTGCCATATAGACATTAAATTCCTCAACAGCACATAATTCCCGAATAAAATAAATAAAAGTTATGAAACAATTATCCAAAGTTTAATTTGATTTTTACGAGTGTGTTGCGAAGCAATCGTGACAATGGAGCCTCGCAATCGCAAACTCAACGCATTTCCATAGAATAGTGTAATAAAGTTACACAAAGTTGGCGCAAAAGTGGCTGTGATCGCATTGAATCATCAGACATTAAATCATTAAACATGCGCAGGATTACTCGTTTCTCGTCAGATTTATATTTCATAAACAGTCCAGTCCGGCCTCCCTCGCTCGTGTGATCATGTATCGAAAAGTTGATTAGAATGCATTGCGTTCTGACATACATATTTTTGCTTTCGAAATAAATTACTTAGAAAATTCGGCTTAAAAAGCCTGTTTCTCTGGGGAAAACTAAATATTCATTAGATTCGCTTCACATAATAAATTCCAAATTATATTATATTACAGGTTAGGTAAAATTAGACGCAACTAAAGTAAAATTACTTCCAGTATTTTGTTATTACTTTACTTCTTCTTGCCAAGAAAAGCAAGCAAATCCTGAATGTATGTTAGTAAAATAAATAATTTCGTTCAATAGTGATGTGCGATAAGTTAGGTAAGTCAAATTCTCTCAAATGAATAAAATACGAGAATAAAATGGAAAATTGAGCTGAGAAATCCGATCGCAGTGCGGCTGAAGGGGCGGCAGAAAGAAAGAAGTACGCGTTCACCTTATTAGCGCCCTGCGCCGGGTACGAGCACAAAAGCCTACTTATTGCGTTTCAGCACCTGTTAACGAGTTCCCGGCCAGGCACAGACGTTAATAAGTGAATACGAAACCAAAATGCAATGTAATGCAATGCAACGCAATACCAGCGTCAATTCGATTTGTCTCGTTTATTCACACTTTTACGTCGTCTGTCCTGGAATTCCATAAGCTTATATCACTTTTAAATAAAGACCATTGCAATGCGACGGAAATCCATTAAGTGTATCACGCAGTCATTTGCATGCAATGAATACGCATCTGCATTTAATTTGCATTCAATATTTGCATACAACTTATTAGTTTTACACGAAATAGAAGAGAAGAAAAGACGCAGGAGAGTCTTGTTTATAGGTTAAAGATCGTAATGGAAGAACGTCGTTCCATGAAGTATTATAATAATAAGTAGGTAGGATTCTTAGACCGGCAGTGCCGACAAATAATGCAATTTCAGATGTCGCCGGGTGGAACGGAGGCAGGCTAACTGCTTCCTCGTTCGCGTACAACACACACGCGGCGCTACAGGAAGAGCAGCAAGGCAGCTCTATTGTATTGTATTACAAACTACAACTATGTAGTTGAATGCGAAACAAAGCAGCCATGATTAGCCGCAGTAAAATGTAGAAAAAGATGGGCACCGGCAGCGGCACGGCACGCAGTCTGCTTGCTTGGTTAGAATAGCGGCCGCCACCCACGAATGCAATTGCGCCAGGAGCAAGTAAAAGCAAGTTTACCTGCGTATAAATAAAGCGTGCAAAACAGTTGCGATTCGATGCATTTAGCATACCTACATGTGTATAATACAAGCGTATTGTATTGCAAATTGGTGAATGCCAGGGGGATGAGGCTAAAAGACGCACAGCAGAGTAAAAAATCGCGTAAAACGTGAGATAAGCCAAATCCTAGTTTATGTAAACGTATTCGCCGCCGAATGAAAAATAAAATGGAATAAAACTAAATAGATGGCGTTTATTTGTCCTCTGTCCGGTTTAATGCGCACCGCCGGCAATGCGGAAATGCGGAAATCCTCGTGCAAATGCGCACACATTAGACGATGCGTTTATTTCCCTACATTAGGCAACCACAATGATCCGCGACGATTTAAATAAACATGAAAAAATGTATAACAAGCCCGAAATCAACGGCGACACTAAAGAGGTCATGAGAACTTTAATTTAACATTAATTTTAATTGTCGAATCATAAAATCATTAGTGTTGCTGATGATGAGTAAGGACAACAACGGCCGCTGGTCCAATTGATTTCATCACCAAAGCCCGGCGCGCTAATGATGAGTCCAGCATGAAATTCAATAGAAAAGCATAAATATTACATAAAATATGCAGGCGCTCGTCCCGAACGCCACGCGATGTGTTAATGCATTTCCCACTCGCCATCAATATAATATAATAAATATTTTTGCAACGATAATCGCGATTATACTGCAACTTTAATATTCACCTAAAAATAGACACAGCAAGCTGAGAAAATACGTACGTATTACAATATATGTAGGTATGTACATACTACGAACGGCAATCTTCACTAATAGTCTAAAATTAACATTCCTCTAGAGTCTCTAGCAATTTGCTATTGAAAAGACGCCGAGCCCAGAGCTTTAAGCAAAATTCGTACGTCAAGTTGTGACTGAAAAAGATGCAATAATGAACTAGAAATAATCAATTAATCATCAAATTATGCACACTGAGACTAGATCAAAGCTAGATAAGTAATCTAATTAAGAAATATTACTCAATTCAGCAATAATTAAGCACCAGTTGCGCAGTTGCTTTGATCCTTCCTCGTGAAAGATTCGAATCTTTGTTTGTTTTCTCAGCGTATGTATCTATCTAAAGTTTTACTACAAAACTTCACTACGATCTAGTGTTGAAGAGTTTACTCTCTCTGCAGGATTCAGGAAAATCTAAGACACTTGACTTCTGCGTCTCGTTTTTCTTGTTTATTATTCGAATTTGATGTGGTGCTTGCTTGCGCTCGCTATAGAATCTATAGCTCGGTGTATAAGGAAGAACGCAAGACTCGACACGCTTTAAACTCGTTTCTCGGCAGGCAAAGGAGGAAAGATAATCTGATTTACGTTTGCATGCACTCTGCCTGCCTGTCTAGTCAGTCTCCCGCATCATATTCTTCTTCTTCATTCATATCTTAAATTCCGCGACGACAGCAGCGCCCCAACGTGTTGTGTTTCTTTTCGTTTCTCTATTGAAATCAAATACCAAATAGAATAGAAGGATATGAAAATACAAGCAAGTTAGGCAAAAGTTTTCCAATCCGAAGACTAGACAAATAAATGATTAGAAAGCTCATTGTTGTGAGATAAAAATCTCCGACATTCATTCATTGTTTTTTAATAACACTCAACGCACTCTGTTTTGCATTACGAGGCTGGAACAGATGTTGGCGCGTTGTTGGAAAACGTACATACATAACAGGAATCTGTAAAAAGCGCTGCGATGCGCGTGCAAATCCGCTGATATTTACGTGCAAAATTAATTAACAGCAAGCTGCATGAACACACAATACATCATCGCGCGCGCCCGCAAAACGGAACACAATTACGACGTGCACTTGCCTCGCCTGTATTTCCTACAGTGGCCGGCGCCTCCACTTCGTCCTATGCCGGAAATCTCGCTAGTTTTTGCTAATTTTTATACGGAATTTATCTTCCGCCGTGACTACCAATAATTACAACGTTTTTATACAAGTTTTTCCTTCGTTAAGACGAAATATAACTATAATTAAGTATTTTTAATGGCCTGCTCTGAGTCTGACCTGTAATTTAATTAATTTTATCATAATTACGATGAAACAACGTTACAACTGGACGTCCTTTTAAGTTTAACTTCTTAAAGTTTCAAGTAAAAAAAAAACATTGTAGATAAAAAGGATTTAAAGAAGCTGCTGGTATTTAATGGTAAGTTCATTTCTTGCCTGGTCATTGAGAATATGAACCTAAACCTGAACAAAGCAAAAGGAAGAAAAGTGTAGTAAGTTAGAAGGGAAACTTCCCGCCGATGCAGTTACTTAACGTCGGTACGAAATTAGCGTATTACAATTAAAAAAGTCGTTAGGAAATTGCACGATTTCTTCGCTTCGCCCAACTCTGTCCACATTTATATTCGGAAGTGACTTTATCCTTCTGTTCTGTTCTGTTCCTCTTTGCCGCTTCCTGCGCTGCGTTATCCTTCGTCCGCGCGGTAATAATATTTCGGCCGTTCAGCTCTTTTACGGTCGTGACTTTTTCTTTTTCTTAGGAACGAACACACGTTTCTTAAAAGTTTTCTTTACTTTACTTTTACAAGATTTTTCTTTCTTTGCTTTTGGTTTTAACACACTACGAATGCAAATATTACCTACAACGACTCGCAAACAAGACAAAGATTACTACTTAGCTAGCAGAATCTGCTGATAGTTTTATTTCATTAATCTGAGACTGAGACTGGGAAGAGAGCGAAGTTACAAGTCAAACAGTTTACTCTTTGCTTAATTCTTAATTCAATTGAAGAATAATTACGATTCCTCCGGTCTGCAGGCAGTGCCGACACTTGCGTGGCGGCAACTTTTCCAACTTACTTCGGCGAACAAGCAAAGTTTTCAACTTCTTAATACTAATTTGTAATAAAGCCACACTTTGGTAACTTTAATAACTCCGAATATGAAGAAAAACGCACAAATCCAAGTGGTTTAAACTAGTTGCAGCTTGAATTTTGGTCAATGTTTACTAAAATTTCAATTGAAAACACCGTTCCGCCGATAAACGCGATAAAGGTGACCGATAACTCTTTACCGCACACGCAGCCAGCAGAGAGACCAGGCTGAACACACTCGACGCCGACTGCTCCGTACTGCGACTGTTTGATAGGTAAACTAGCAGGCCACGACTACTCTACTCTCCTGCTGCTGCTGCTGCTCCTGCACTGTTGCTCGCCTCCGCTCCGCACGTCGCAGTGCGCTGCCTCGAGTGAAGGAGACGGCAAGCGGCGCTTGTTGAATGAATTGGCTG
>NBZA01000231.1:34434-48723 GCA_003054995.1 Aleochara bilineata
GTAGAAAGGGTGCAATCCTGCAATATGCAGCACGCTCAAAGGACAAGTCGTCACTTAACCACACATTGTACCCATCCACCTACTGCTGTTGCAATTGTCAACATCATTGTCTCGTCTCGTGTCGTGTCGAGTTGAGTATGAATTCTCTCATATTTTTCCATTGTATTTGTCATTCAGTTCACTTCATAGCATTAATATGAGTTGGATTAATACTGCAAGCATTGATCCTGTGATCCTGCCTGTACGTAATTTCAATTTGTAAGGTAGGTACTGGAAATGTTTACGCATATTATTGGGCAGGCTGTGAGGCTGGCTCTCTGCTCTCACTAGGATACAGGCAATCTAGAACGCATGTTTGATTATTATAAATTATTAGCGAATATATGCGTTGGTCGCATTGCAATACAATGCATTGCATCGTATTGTTCGGTGGGCCGCCTATGGTTTTCAATTTGCAAGTCCTAGCCCAGCAAAGCACAGAGTAATGTTGATCTATTATCCACTGCAATGAAATTGTTAATTTCGACGAGATTCTACCTAAAAGCAGTATCAACGAGAAAAGCGAAAAAGGGCTTTTGTGTTAATGAGCCGTCAGGAAGGCTGAGTCAACATAATATAATAATTAATTATTTTAATTAGTATAACTATAACCTAAAATCTGTTAAATTTACACAATTTATAAATATTTGATTTCATTCATAATTTCCGGTATCTTTTCATATATGTATTTTCAGATAATGTGTGTTTATTTAAACCGTTGATAATTTCGATTCCAATTCCGATTCTTGCTAGTTTAATTCATGGACAGACAGAATTGAATGGCAAATTGTTTCAGTCATTTACACACAATTCGGTAATAATTAGTACGAATCGAATTGAATGCAGCGCATTTCTATTCCATTTGAATTTTGAATACGTCCTGATATGACGTGATGCATTCAACTCATCTCATTAACATGGGAATTAATTGCCTGCATGCGCAGGGCACGCATTTATCACCGTTTTAATTTTGCTAATGCTCGTCAGTGAAAAATTCCATACGAAAAATATGACTTAAATGATGCAACAAATCAACACGGCATGGCATAGCATTCAGCACTCACTTGACTTGACTTCCTGCATTTAGCAAGCAGAATGTTTTCAATTAAAGTAAAAACTTTCATGCTTCAATGTGAAGAGTGAATAGTGCATGAATCTCTCACTTGGCGCTTAATTAATTTCCACAAACAGTGAATATATTATGCGAACAAACAGTGCAGAGAAAAGAAATTCCATAAAAGTTATTTCAGTTTCTTAAGGCGCTTGTTTATGATATTGTCCTAGGACATATTTCTGTTATAAATTTTAATACACAAGGTGACAAGACAGGATTATGTATTTCCACGCTTATATTTATTTTCATTATTTTTTATGGCGACCATGCCGTGTGCGCATCTTTAGCTTAGTTTTATGTTAACCGCGCTTTAAAATTGTCCGAGTGTCGCGCTCATGAATAAATGATTATCGTTATTGGACAAACGATCACGCGCAGGAACATTAAAAGACTGCAAGACAGTGCATGGTATGAATAAGTCACAGAGTTGAAATTGAATTTGAAAAAAGTTCAATCAGACGGACGTAAAAAGCATGGTTTAAGTGCATTTCAAGATCAGTTACAAGATTCTGAGATGCTTGTCAATACTCTAAGTTTGAGACAAAGAAACCTTATGAATATTCAAATGCACTTGTCAGTTTCTAGGCAGAATCTATAAAAATTAAGACGGAAGTGTCTTCTCTGTTTCCTTTAATCAGAAATTGAATTTGTTGGAGATTCTTGAGTGAACAAAGGAATACTCCTGATGATATCAGCAATAAAATGATGGAAAATAAGCACATGAGCATGTAAGTGTTATTATCATTCTCATCCTCTTTCGCATAAATGAAGATAAAAAGCAATAAAAGCAAACGCTTTCCTTCTGCTGCAGGACGGAAGCAGAAGCAGGAAGACGCTCATCCGCAAAAAATACGAGAAATGCGCTCGCCGAAAAGATGTAACTTCCATTAGGATCGCGGTTTTACAAATGACTCGCTCGTCTCGCCCGCCCAGCGTCCCTTCATCAACAAGCCCTTGGTGATGTCGCGAATGTGTCACTTTATTCTGCACCCGGACGAGAATAAGTTGCCTCGTCTTCGGCTGAGATGTCACTCGTTCTGTGCTTTGTTAGCTCAGTTCACATCTTGCTCACAGCACAGCATGTCATGTCAGTAGTTGAGGTAACAATGATGAAGGATAAAAAATTTCCCTGCACTATATTTCACGAAGAAAAAACGCATTTTGGCGTATTGTTAACACTGGATAAACAAGAAATAAAATTAACTTCTTCTTCATCACCAAGCAAAAAACTAATTGGTTTGTTTTCTTGTCTTATTGGATCAAAACAAAAAAACTTTCATTATGAAGAAGTCACTCAATCAATTATTATCCTAATTACTCATTATATTATCCTACTTTACTTACGTTTCTTATCAGTATAAAGAAGTTTTGAGAAGTTGACACTTACCTGAAACAAAAGTTTTAAATTTTAGAATAAATTCAATCCGGAATGAGTAAAAAGTGTTCCAGATTCAGACAACAAACGCAAGATTTGTATTTGCACATGTAATCTGTGTGTGGATGGAAATTGAGTACGGACGGGGGTGGCGAAAGTTTTTGGCGCAACAATTCTCGCCGTTCGCGCAGTAATTTCATTCAGGCGATTCGAGGATAATGTGAATAAAGTATGATTACGTTGCGTTCGCACACCACGGGGCGCCAGCAATCAACGCGACAAATCATCGCCAGCGGTGCAACATTATCTGTCACAATGGAGTTTTTGCCATCACTAGAATGACTCGCATCCGCCTAAGAAACAAGGATTTCTAATCCTTGATAATGACTCTCAAGGACATTCCAGGATTGCAATCAAAGTTTGAGTGAGCCACGCAGAATGAAAGAAAGTAGATTTACCTGGACAGTTCTGCTCGTCGGTTTTATCCTCGCAATCAAAGTGTCCGTCACATCGTTGTCTTTCGGGAATACACCTCGAGATGTCGCAGGATAACTCACCAACAGCACATGCTGTAACACGTAAAAAATCAATTAAAAACTTGTAAAACTCACCTAATTAAAGTCAATTCAATTCAAATCAAATTAAGCTTAAAAATTAACTAATTTACACTCGAAAAACTACTTAAGAAGGACATGAGTATTAAATATTGGGGGGACACATCCACCTGCAATGTAAGAATTCAACTTGGGTTCTAATTAAGTGTTAGTAGGATACGAAACTCTCAAACGGCGATGTGCTTTTTGTTATTTACGTTCAACAAGGCCGCATTTAAGAGGCTCTTCGTCCTCGCCATTGGGGCAATCGGGATGACCATCGCACTCCTGGTCCGCACAAATGGTGATGTGCGGATGCGCTTCGCAGGATATCACGTCATCGGCGCGACATCTGCCGGCAGGACGACCCGGATGGAGCGTACTGCTCACGCCCGGGGTGGAACTGAAGGGCGCTTGTGTGCTTACAGATGTCGCTGTGGAGTAGTCCAGGTCAACTTCCGGCAGGATATCAAGACTACCACTCGGCTCAGTGACTAAACGTCGACGAGGATACAAAAATTGCTTTATTTCTTGGATATTTCTCAGAATAAAGCCGGGCTTGAAGCGTATTAGCAGCTGGTCAGTAGTTAGCGGCTCTGGCAATGGCAATGGCAATGGCAGTTGATCCTTGCGTCCAGGCATCTTACAACTAATCAAAGTTCCTTAACCAGAAGTACTTTCACCTTCACCTAATCAACCTTAACTTTCTGTTTGTCTTGGGCTGGACTCAATAATTCATGAAATGAATTTCTGCATACAGTAAACAAAGTTTAAACTAAATGCAATTACACGCGACGTGACCAAAAACCAAATACGCGCCAAATACGTGTTTACTTATAGGATGAGAATGCGCAAGAGCAAACCTCGACGGTGACGTCTGTCGCGTTTTTGAAGCCCAAGACAAAAAGCTTGCTGGCAGCGAGGGAAGTTTACTGCACGCGCAATTAGAGCGTCTAATTATTAAGATTTATATTACAAGAAATGTCTTAGCAGCGCAAGCGCAATACTATGAGATCTCACAATGAGAACCAAACCAGAGTTTAAGTTTAAGCAAATAAAACAACGTAAATAAAGGGAAAACATAACATACCGGGACAATCTTCCTCGTCCGTGCCATCAGAGCAATCTTTATGGTGATCGCATCTTGTTGCCAGTGGCACGCACTCGCCACTCTTGCATTGGATTTCATTAACGGTGCAAATATCTTTACGACCTTCAAGAAGTCAAACCAAATCATAAAATAAACAATAATCCAAAGCAACGGAATGAAACGGAATGCCAAACAAAACCTTGTTGGAACCAAATATTTTGCCTTGTTTATTCAGAACTTTGAGGATACTAAGAGGACCATGAGTCAAGGATAAGTTACCTTCAAACGCCTGGAATTGGAAGTCATCCGTCATGACATTCAAGGCGCCGATCGTGTTATATTCACGGATTTGATTGTAAATTATTTTGCGCAGCTGGGCTGAGTCTCCATAGTTTTCGCTCTGGATATCGACGGTTACCAATGACGAGAACGTATCGGCACTTCTCTTCCTAGAAATGACCCAAATCAGTAACAATTTCTTCTAGGAAGTGCGTAACATACTGAATTCGTACGACTGTAGATGTTTGATTGCCGTGGACTTTCTTAAGAAGAAGATCGACATTGTCAACAATCTCCTCAGCCAGTCGTTTATACGCGTCGCTGTAGGGATTGTCAAAGTCGGGATTGAAGGGCTCCATGAGAGTGAACCTCAGGCGGTAGTACACTGGATGCTTGGGATGGTTGGTATTGTCATCTTCTTCGCCTGTTGGTATTTCTTCAGTCCCGGAATGTTCTCCGGAGTTTAGGAAATCTTCGTCATCATCAAATCCAGTACTAAAAAGATGTTAATAATTAGTAATATTTGCCATTGTAAGAGGTATAAGTACTTACTCTTCATGAGAAGTCTTTGGATAGACTTGGGTCTTATGCTCGCTGCTTTCCAAGGCGAGGGCTTCATAGTCATCTTGGTCCCCCGTTGGAGGATCCTCATTTGAAGCGCCCTCTACGAAAGTCTGCGACTGCTCAATGTTATTCTCCGAGGAAGCTGCCTCTTGGTCCTGGTCTGCATCCTTCTTTTCCTCCTCGGCCTTCTTATCCTTCTCCTCATCCTTTTTGAAGTCAAAGAAGTCGAAGAACCCACGCTTGGCACGTTGCAGTGAGCGTGTCAGCCAATGATCTTCCTCCTGATTTTCCTCATGACTAGATTTACTATTTACATGCTCCAGTGACCGGCTGGACCGCTCAGCCACATGCTGCGAGTCAAATGTAAGGTCATCTTCACTCTATAAAAATAAAGAAAAACATCCTTAATTCTCAATCTCATGTGCAAATTGCTTACAATTTAATGCACATTTAAATATCAAGTGGGTAAGTTTTCTGTATGTTTTGCAATAAATCTAAAACTAGATTATCACGAGTTGTTTGGTTCTTTTTGAATTTAAAAGAACTGTTTGATGTTCACAAGTGAAGTGAAGTCAAGTCAAGACGATGGGTGGAGAGCAGCACGTAGAAAGTATTTGCATAAACATGAATAAATAGTTTAGTTGAGTTTGCCCCTTTAGCGCCTGCTGCGTCCCTGGATTAGTGTCCTTTTTCTTGTCAAGCACCTCCTCCTGCTCGACGCCGAACAAAGACGAATGCAGCGAATTGTAGGAAGCGAGAGGCCCGCTAAGTACTTTGACTTTAGCCAGTGCGAGTCGCGTCGCGTCAAGTCTGAAAGTTTTTACTTTATTTGGAGCAAATTTGTTTTTCAAACAAAATGTGTCGCCGGCGTCCGCTGAATTTTAAACGTGCGGCGGAAGAAGAGCTCGTAGTCGTTGGTATAGATGAGGTCGCCCGACGGCTCATAAACGCAGCGCTGGCGCTGTGGTGTGAGCCCGGAAGGCTCGTAGGTCATCGCATTACGAGGTGTCGCGCAAGTTAACGAACATCTTAGGGAAGATCGCGTGCATCGAATAACAGCCGCATTATTATCGTTATTATCACGCCGTCGCTCTACGCGTGAAGTTTCCACATAGAAAAGTTAGTTAGGGCTGGAAAACGATGCTCAGATTTCGCTGGCAGATGTTTTGCCGTCTTGACAAATGTTGCCAACCCAGGGTCGGGATGTTATTTACGCTGGGATTCAATCTTCTGTAACGGTAGGCAAGCCACATCTCAGCACGGTGTTCATGATGAACAAAAACAAACCAACCTTTACTTTACTTCACTTCACTTCGGTAGCAACAATGAAACAGATACAACTTCAAAAGGGAGGAACTTCTTTGATTGCTCTTTAACAGCTTGAAAAACAACTCAAATGTTTGGTAAATATTCGCCTGTTCTTCGGCATTCGCGTGGAAATATCACAAATGCCGGAAGAGCGCCGGCAATATGCAATTATATTTTATGAAACTAACGTCTAACTCTTGTTTATAAACGCATTCGCGTCGTCCTTTGGCAGCCAGCGCTCTGCTTCGTTAACGCCATCTGGACCAACTTTTACCCACTTCTGCCTTCCGGTGTTCTGCTCTGTTTTACAGTGACTTGTTTGTTGATCATAATATCTCCACACCTAACTTGAATATTTCCCAGAAAAATCGATTTTTATTGCACAGGACAACCCCTCTGTTAGGTAACCAAGAATCCCCAAGAAAAGTCCAGAAGGATTTCTGGTAGGATCATACATGTATTGCCATCCTGCAGCAGCTCGCAGGCTACGTGATAGCTTTATAGGGATTTAATAGCGATTCTTAAAACACAAGTGAGCTCGAAAACTAACCAACCTCAGAGGTCAGAGACTGTTCCCAGTGTGACGTAACTATCCTGGTGCACCAGCTAAGATATCAAATGTAATGCAGCAAGACAAGGCAAGGCAAGTGAATCGAAATGAAACCTACTTAGATAAGAGCACGCTCCACGTTGGTTGATTAGAAACAATTTGTCCAATGATTAAGCAGCCATCAAGTAGCTAAGCATTGGTCAAGGCAAGTGGAACAACTTATCGGGCGCATCGCATAAATGAATCAATAACGGGCTGATTTGTTTATAAATAACACAGATACGCGACGTCGCTAAAAGCAAAAATAAATTAACGTAACATTTTTATCGTTTTTTGATTGATTTATCAATTTTCTCTCGACGACAGCCATTTCGCTGCGGGAATAAAAATCAATTTATAATACGCGAACAAACATTGCGTCTATCGACTGTGTTTGTTCAGGTATTACTTTTACTTTGAAGCCACATTTATCTAAATTACGAATATTTATATTTTCCATGGAAAAGGCAATTGTGTGGACACAGATAATTCCTTGTTGTGATAAAAATACGCGAACAACGTGCGCATTGATCGTGGATCTCAGTGTGTATGAGAAGAATTAATGAATGGCGCTATTCAGAAGAAACTTTTCTTGCAACGACGTCATATTAAGTGTCACATCTTAATCGCATTCCAGCCTGTCCAAGAAGACTCTAAATCCTAAGAAAAGTTTGCATTTCTATTGATTTATGAAACTGAACTGAACCATCGCTTGTCATTTCCACACAAAATATAAAAATAAAGTAAACTTCTGGGTTTACGAGTGAACACGCAATGATGCAGCTAAATTTAAAAGCCATTTGGTCGCTGGTATAAAATGTGGCAAATCTACAATACACTAATTGTGTGTAAATACTGCAAATATTAACGGGCACAATAAAATTGGAGCACAATGAGGACCACAATGTCGTAACATTTCATAAAACGCGAATAACACTCAGACCTCCACGACCGCAGAAACGGAATAAAAATAGCAAAAGGCGGAGGAAATAATGATGCTTGTGGTTATCCACAAAAAAAATGAGTTCTCACTGACTGGATGGACTAAATACACATTAGCACCCATACACAAAGTCAATGAGTCATTTCCTAAAATGTGTCCATTCTTTGAACCATCACTGAAAACGCAGAATAAATATAAATCCAAAGTAAAGTGGTACAATATAATATCATACAAGCGATGAGATAACAAGTGCATTCTGTAGGCTAGAGCACGTGCTCGGCTCTATGATAAAATTCGTTTATCTGAATGCGTCTGGTTTGGGTGGTGGAGCAGCATCTGCAACAGCAAGTGCAGAACACGCGCCCCTGCAGGATGAAAGAATCAGGAGCATATCAGGAACAAGACGGCAGTGTACTTCTCTGCAGTCTGTCGGCGTAACGGGCTTGCCGAGGTCGAGAGATATCATAACACTTGTAAATATTCACGAGCACGAATGCCCGTTTTGCAACGGGAGAACAGAGCAGAGCACTGCCACAGAAGCAATGAAGGCAATCCTCTCGATGCTCGGTTCGGCCCATCTCAGTGTCGAGGGTGTCGATGCCAATATGCGAAAACCATATGTGCGCAACACAACCGCTGAGTATATCATTGCATAGTTGAGAAGCTGCTCGCTTACAAGCATACAAACAGAATGCGAAGGAATGTGAATCAGAATGCGAATGCGAATGTGAATGCCGATGCAAATGCAAAGATCATCTTGCATCTCGGGTATCATGTGCGCAAATCCTCCACCATCTCGAACGCAACAGCAAAGTCCAAATGCTTCAAGATCTATGACAGCCCAAGAAAACAAAAACCAACAGACTTACAAAGCAGACAAAAAGTGCTCAATGGTGCATCTATATTATTTATGCTTGAAACAAACCAGAATGAATGTGGTGTTTTTCATCACAACCCTTGGTTTCGGTTTCAGGTTCAGTTTTAGTTTGGGTTTGTGGTAGTTTAATACATAATAAGGCTTTCTTTTTATACAACTTCCTCTACAAGTTGCCGAAGACTGTAAAGTTTAACCCAATTAAAATCCCAACACTACTAGCAGTAAATCAATGTTTCCTTGAATTTTCTTGAAATTTCTACGGTATTGAGTCTTGGTTGTTAACGATGTTAAAAATATATGCGATAAGATAACAGGGTTAAAGTGTGAACAATGTGAAACTCTTTAAGAAAACATTAAACTCCAAGCAGGGGGAAAGAAAAAAGATGAACGCGACGCGACGTCTTGTCGGGGGGCAAAGAACATATTTGACTTTCGACTTTCGTAGGGGGTGATAGCAATGATGATGGTACGGCTCGTCGGTTGCGTAATTTGCCGCTAATATGATCAATCTGGTCGGCAGTTCGCATTCGCGGCACGTACACGCTATTCTCACCCTCACACCCCCGAGCCGCCGCCGACACCACTGCCACTTCGTCTAATACGCACACGTACGCGATGTCGACACTGCTTTCCGCAAGTTAAGTGTAAAATTTTCTCCAGTTCTCGCCGTGGCGTCGTCTTATTTTCTGCAGCCAAGCGCCAAAGTTTTCGCGAGAAAAATGTGCAATTATTTCGGAGATCCAAGGGATCTTAAACCTCCAACTTCTGTATAAGTGTATCTACTTATTATGCAAAGTAGGTATATACATAATTATTATTCTTAAGTCTTTTTTAAAAAGAAATAAATTTTATCGATAAATAATCAATATTTAAGTTTTCGCGGGGTTTAATTAAGGGATGATGCACTACTAATAACAGATCCATGCCGTAGGTGGATAATGGGAACGTGCGTTCAACCCTTTCATTCGTTAGTGGAAATCAAAATATTTTAATGATGCGTCTGCAATGCGATGCGCGAATATAAAAAACTACGTGAATTGAACAACAACCAGCGGGGAAAACCAACTTAATGAACCCTATCTGTTGACCTATTATAAACTTTGCTACGCACCATCCATCCCGAACTAAAATTATGCATTGTGTGGTGGTTTTACCCATCATAATCACGTTTTAAAACATTCACTGATAGTAAATAAATACACCACTTTTTTGGCTAAAAATAATTGTTTATAATAATGTATTGTTTTCTTTTGAGTTACTCGGTATATTATTAAACATTTACGATGCCATTAAAAGTATTCAAACTATTTCGAAGCGACAAACAAGCCCTTGCAAAGGGACCGAAGAGTGAACTGCTGAATGGAATTGTGCGATCGTTTTGCGGCTTTTTGGCCGCATCATCAAAGTCAATCAGAGCCATTAAACAAGCAATGACACAACACCGACCGACCTCTGATCAAGTTTTCACATTAGCGGTACAACTTATCAGTAATTTAATCAATGAATTTCCAAAAGCATATTCAGTTCTATTCTCTTCAGTATTGTACTGTTTCCTCGTAAATATCTGAATTTTGAATAAGGAAATTCGAAATTTAAAGTTAACACTAGTACATGAGCACATGTTCATCCTGCAAGGCTTACAGGACTCAAAGGACAAGCGGCGCGTTGTGTATCAGAAGCACGTAGGTTACGAGAGAAGCGCCTTTGGAAATGATGGAAAATACCAATGAGAATTACCCGATGGGTCCAGGCCGCCTCCAGGCCTACTTGAATTGCATTGCCTTGGCTTGTATTGTTGGCTGCAGGGCTGGAGCGTTTAGCAGGTAGCAGGAAACGACACACAATAGACTTGTTTATACAAATACTTGACTCAAGCGCAAGCACAAGCGTGCAAAGAGCAATTAACAGTCTGAAGTAATTACATTATTAAATTATATTTTGTTGAAATACAAATTAAACATCGTCCTGCCAGTTCAGAAATATAATATAATTGGCGAAGGGGTTTCGGCTTCATTTAAAATGCTCTTGAGTTTTAACACTTTTGATACGCACGCGCAGCACAAGATTCTTATGCAACAGCGACTTGAAAGAATTTGTTTGGCAAACAAAATCGTGGATTGGCTTCGAGTGTGCCAATATTTGTTCACACATTATCCGAACGACAATATTATTCAATGATATTTGCTCTTCTTGCACATCAACTACATAGTCAGCAATAGCAATGAAATGAAATGGAAAAAGGCGAATCTTCCATCAGCTGCAACATGTTGTCCGAGTAGTATTAACGAGTTTAACGAGTCTTGATGACTATTATCAGGAGTTCATTAAGTCGCGCGCTCGATGACCACCGGCTGCTATTTACATATTACTTGGCGGCGCTCTTATCATCCATCTTTATTACTATACTGGCACTCATTCTGATTAGCTTTCAATCAATTGACAACTTGTTCGGTTCTTGCTTAGTTTCGGCTTTTCCACCCATGAATTTTTATGATTTCCTGTACAAACAGATGGCCTGGATGATTATATTATGCAACTAAAGATACATACATACATCAACTGTATTAAAATCTGCAGTTTCCATAAAAAGAAACTTGATTTTGCAAAGACTATACAAGTACAAGTCCAAGAACAAGTCTTAATTCTGTCTGATAAGTGTCTGTCTGCCTTATTTAGTGAGTAAATGAATCATAATTACATCACCTTTAGCTCCATAACGTAAAATGATTAATTTAATTCATCTCAGGCTATTTTAATTTTACTGATAATTAATATTGATCATGATGAGTGAGTAATAATTAAGTCATTTTAATCCACAAATAGACAAGTGATTGAAAAATAAGCAGAAAACCTTCGACGAATGACTTAACATTCCGCCATCCATAAGAAGTTTTATTACATCTGTATGTGACTGTCGCATTGCGCACATGCCCGGCATGCTTAAGTCTGATTCTACTTGAAATACTCATTATTATGATTGATCGAATGATGGGTACAATGTATGCGTCAGCAAACAGAAACGACAACAGAATAGAATAGATATTCGCGCAGCATATTAATTTATGCGCCACTTGCATAAGCATCAGCTAAAAACTAACGAGTTCCTTTAATAGTTCGCTCGTACATTGAACTTCTGGCAATATTTACCACAATATTTTCATTGCAGGCACTTGGAGCTGAGTGCATTACTCAAACATGACTCAATGAGCAAACTAAACAGCAGAGTACGTTTCAACCTGATGAAAATCTCGTGCACCTATTTCTTGTTCTTGTTAGTTTCTTATCTCATAATCAGTGTAGGTAAGTACATGTACAGTAGGTATGCTAAATATAAGATAACATCCTATCAGTAAGTTTACACTTTACGAGCGTTATCTCTAAGCACGTGCCTGAAGAAGTTGAATCTAGATCTAGAGTTGAAGTTGAAGTCCAAGTGGAAGTTCACGTCAATGATCGGCAAACTCGTCAAAGCAGGATGAGAGATGAATATCAGGTGTCAAGATTATTTGCAATCTGAAGTTGCATATGAAGACGCGTCCCCACGGAGGGCCGGACCGGACCGATTTGGACAATTACATTAATTACATTCATGAGCCCTTGATGAGCGTCCCCTGGTGGCCGAGAAGTATGTTAATCAATATGTTATTGCTTCACTTCCCTGACAGCTGCTATCGGCCGGGACAGGGAATTAATTTGGGGATTGATTAGATTAACACCTTCGTGCATCATTGATTCATGGCTTTGATTTGATTTGCTTTGCTTGGCATTTAATTGAATGAATAGCCATCCACCTTGGCCACGTCGATGCCAATTTTTATTGCATTTTATTGCAGCCGGGCGTAAATCAGCAAAGCACAAATAAATAAATGAGAAATGCATATTAGTCCTGGCCAGCTGGAATCTCGTCATAGGCATAGTGGAAAATGAAAATTATCATCATTGTGCTGTCGGTGCTCGGTCGCAACAAACAAGCAGTAAATCACGCGAAATTAAATTCCAATTGGGGATTCGCAAATTGCAATCGGAAACTCTATTGAGTTTTGCGCGCTTTTGTAATAAATTCCAATGAATATTTCATCCATCATTCTCGATGCGATAATGCTCTTAGTGCGTGCGCGCAATGAGGACAATAAGGATATTTTTATGCCGCCGAAGAACAATAACGAATAAAATTATATACAAATAATAAATCAGAAACTTGAAGAAACATAAACACATAAAGTAAAGTTAACTGTAGCACACTTATCCCAAGCCCGCAAAGAGGGCTTGAAGAAGTGGATTGTGTTTTGACTTATGTCCGTGTCGGGGGCGGCAAGTGCGACGTGTAATCCTGCCGGCGGACGCGACTGCAATGGAAATGTCCTGGCGACGGCGACTGTGGCGGAGGCGGAGGCGTAATACGCCGGAAAACACATTTAAACTAACCCACAACACGCACGTGGCGCTGCGAGCCGCCGCCGACGTCGACGGCATGCGGCGACGACTTAATACCAGAACAAATTATGTAAAGGAAGTGCTTTACATTTTTATTAGGCAGCGAGCGGCAAATGGGCCGTAAAAACGAGCGCCGATAAAAAGCATGTTCCGCGCGTCGAGTATTAGGCGACCATTGATGATGAATGCTGATAACGATACAAAGTGATAAAAATCACGCCATCCTCAAGCTTTATTAAAAACTACTCTTACTTATTACAAAAGAATAAGAAGAATTGTCAAGAGACGCGAAGAATTGCTAAGTAGGTGTTGCGGTGAAAATACGATACGATACGAAAATGCAGTCACTCTGGTGGTGAGAGGACGATCAAACCCACAAACGAGAGAAGAGAGTTCCGTCAAGATAAATGGACAATATTAAGTGCGCGAAAAACCGCCTTCCGCTGGAAGAAATCCGGCGATTCTTTGCTCGTACGCGGCGCGTTTAAGGAATCCTTAAACGCTGAAAAGTTATGATGGATTAGTCGGCGGAGCACGCCAGCCGGCAATCTGGATAAATCTGACGGTGTCCTTGCGCGAATAAGGATGAAGAATAAGGCTTTTAGGGGGCGGCGTATTATGTAATGCGCACGTACTCTTGGGGTGCAAGAGTATCCTAAGAGGCCTAGCGGATCGTGGGATTTACATGCGCCAAACATCGCAAGGACAAAGAGGACAAAAGCGCCAACGTGATGAATTATTATAAAAGGCCAAGGTCGTCAGCGAATTATCACATGTTGGGTTAATTTGATAATAAATGATATTTGCCTTTACTTTACACACCAAAACGCATCCTTACAAATTCAAAATTTTAAATGTTAAAATATGAGATTTTGTAGGGAGTTGTAGGTTGGCTTATATGCAGATTATATGAAGAGGACAGTTGTCAGACGCGTCGAGCGACGTGCAAGGTAATCCTTCATGGAAACCAAGGGTAAAGTCGCGAGAAGTGTGCTTGCCAGTGCGATTCTTACTCGATACTTTCCGCCGCTGGCGTCGAGTGCATGCAAACACTCCTGGTGTGTTCCTGCATACAATTTATACC
>NBZA01000231.1:66802-86060 GCA_003054995.1 Aleochara bilineata
CTGAAGTTTGGTCACCCTTGTCATATACCATTTAATAACTAGATTTTATTTATGTTGATTACATTTCAATACATTACAAATAATAATATTACCCACCTGCTTTAAATAAAGAAGAATATTTCAATATACTTAAATCAAATAAAAATAAATCACATTTCTTCTCGGTTTTTCTACACTCATCCCACGCTTTTGATATAATATGAAATCTTTCTCATTCCTGGAGAATTTCAATTATATCGCCGCGGTTCTGCTTCGTGGGTCATCATGTTCTACAAGAAAAAAACGTGACTTGAGCGAAAGAAAGCGCATTCTTAATACTTCTCTTGCATTGTGTGCAAAGTTAATTATTGACTTGCTTCCAAGTGAAGCTGCTTAGATAATACTAGCGCATGCATGCGTCTCTGGAGATCTTATAATTTAATCAATTACACGCATTCGTGCGAGCAGCAGCACGTGAAATGAGTAGAAATGAATTTCCACCAAATATAGCAAACAATCCTGCTTAGCCGACTGGCAGGATAGCATATGTAAGGATACACTGCCTGTCGACTCTGCATCAGTTGCATCCACGTGAGACGGCAGTCACGTGTACAGGACTCATGTTGACGTTCGCCCATATTACTGACTCTCTGTACAGCCGCTTTTATTGGATGCGTAATTGACATTTCGGCATCTTATTTATACATCGGCTTGAAAAAATGTTTACCGCGCCGTGAAAAAACACCTTTCGTCTAAACATTGGAAATGTGTTATTAGTTTTGAATCATCCAGTCTGGCCGCAATCAATTGCAATTGACGTAAATCGTATGTATAATAAATCGATTTGGCATCAAGTGCAGCTGCAAATTCAATGAAACTCTTTCGCTTTCTTAGTACATATTTACTTAATACAATATTTTCTCACACGAATATTAGCGAATGTTTCTGATAAATGATAATAATTCATAGCTTTTAGCACAATATTTACTAACTTTGTGTAACAATAGTACAAGTGATGAGAGTGGAAAGTCGTGTATTTCATCGGGCAACTCATAAAATGTGGCAAAATATGTAGTTAAAGTTAGGGCACTGGCTGATCTAGGTGTGCGATCCAAATAAACTATATAAAGTTACCTGCAGACGAGACTGCATGCATGTGCATGTATGTACGAAACTAGTTCATGAGTCAGACCAAATATCATAGTCGTAAACCGAAAAGGTTGCTCATTTGCCATAACCATCCACGTAATACCGAAATATGTTTGGATGAAACGCGAATGGGTGAGCAAGAGAAGCACGCGGATCAGATTCCTAGTTTGCGCGAACAATTCAAGCATAAATTTCCTCCAGATTTCCTCGAGCGTGAATAAAAATCTTACAACTCTCAAGTTTGCTCCTGCAACGCTGACTCGAAACTTGACCACCACTTTCTTACGTGACTATTCAGAGAGATACATTCATACACAGACAGGTTTCATAGACTCAATTTCAATCAACAGGAGGACCGCCTAGAATTAATTTATTTTAATTAAAACGAATATCCACAGAACTTGCTTAATTTTCGATAGTTTTAATGAGTATCGATTTCACTCTTCCTTTAAAGATTCGCCGAAAAGTACTCACATCAGTGCGTCATTAATCCGCATCTAATGAATGAACCGCAACTCGAGAGAATTTCAAATTCAAAAAGTTAAATATCGATTCAATAAGGGATGCACGTTTAATCAATGCAACTTTTCAACTTCTTGCTCATTTCCAACAAGGTCAGGCTGGAGCTAAAATTTAATATTACATTTATTAATGCGCCTGAATAAGAACAAATAATATGTGCGCTGTCCGTCCTGCTGCGCGCTCGCAGGATGATGATAAAAGTGGCGCGTCAAGGCGGATACACGCTCAGTTCGCTGCGGGCGTCGCGACGGCACGTCCTGGATCCACGCATCCACGCATCCACACGCCAGCAATCAGTGTGTAATTGCATCCTGAGCCTGCAGGACGCGCGAGAATTCACATTCGCAATCGAATCTCAATTTAAAAACAGTGGTTTCGAGTGACAATTAATTAATTAAAGTGAAGCGTTTTAACCTGGAGAAATCAGTAAGTAAAGCCGTAATCAGATAAAACTAACTAAAACTTATTTGTAAGCAGAGACTTAACTTAAGTAAACTTAAGTTTGACCTTCAGTTTGTATTTTTTATTAGCCAACGGCTTAACAGCGCTTCACGTATTTGTTTTAGCGTTTGAAACTTTAAACCGAGTAGTTTTCTGTTTAATTAACATTTTCCTTTGATCTTTGAGATTTTAAACCACGTGTTGACTTATTTTTACAACCAGGAAGCATTTACATGAGTGCAATTTGCTTAATTTCTATTTAATTTAAGTACGTATTATCAAAAACTCAGATTTAAAAAATGTGCATAAGATAAAAAAGTTGTGGTTTGAGATATTATAATAAAAGTTTGTTTGATTACTTGATGAAAGCATTGTTTATTTGCCTAAATATTCGCGAAGGTTACAGTACCATGCCTTATACTCGTCTGGTTTTGTACTATTAGCGCATCATTATTTTAGTTTGCCTACAGCTAACAGTAAAAAGCCAGAGCAAAGTTGTATTTATTTACGTGAGATTCCTATGGAAGCAAGAAATAAATACTCTTTTAGCTTTTAAACGTTATAAACAGTAGCACTTGCTTTTCTTTGAATGAAAATAATTCACCCTCTCTCTGACTTATAAATAAAGCATTTTGCGACTCAAAGTATTTTTTGTCTTCTCTAATTAAACTCGGATATTGAGATAAAACGCTTTAAGAGAATACACACAAGTTAAGTAATTATACAAAGACTGAACAGATTTAAACAATAAACCATTACCTCTTCTTTAATTTTGTTTGATATATTTAATGTAAATTGATTATTGATTCATTGACAATGGTCTGAAATACTTCCTAGGAAATAGAAGCTTTACTAAAGGCTCGTACATGATTGCTTTCGCATTCAAGTTTGCACCTACTTTTCTCAAAGAACACTTTTCTCAGAGATTCTGTGAGTTATAGGTTTGCACTCCTACAATGACAGCACTCACTTAACTTTGATATATGCATTTCCATAAATGTACATGCCTTCTTGTTTAATATAAAAACGAGAAAGCAAGTTCAATTAAGCATTGTTATCGAGGGAAACTCGTCAAGTTACTGCTCACTGAATACCTAACAAAATGAATTTAATTAAGTCATCAAATTATTCAGCCTGCCTGGTTGCAACCGTTTTTCCTAAGGCTAATTGCTTTCTACTCTCAAGTCTCTAATAATTTCTCTATTAAATGCTAATCGATCATTCAATCAATCGACTGATGAAAGCAGTTTTTTCTTACTTTTTATGACTGTTTTCTATATGTTTTAATATGAAAATTATATAATCAGTTATAATAAATGTCTTTCATTAAATGCACGTCAAATTACTTAAGATATTATGGCTTTTTCAGCTCTAAAATATATCAATATCATAAAAAAATCTCAAGACAAGTTCAAGTATAGTATATCATTATTGGTCTTGTTATCCGGAAAAAACATCTTATAATAAGCACTTTTCCTGTTATATTTGCCAAAATATGGCATGTTTTTCACCTTAGTTTACTATTTACTGCTATAAGTGGCACAATAACAAATTTAATTAAATTATGGATCAACCGCTTATGAATATTAATTAATATATGATAAAATTACAGCCGTATTGCATTAATCAAGCCACTTTTAATGATGAACCTCACAGTGAATGCAACCTGCCAGGCGCAATACGATCATGCGGTTGCCGAATTTCGAAAAAACGGTGCGTTTAAAATTACTCATGCTTGGGCAATTGTACAAATTTCCAGCCAACTTCATTTTCTAGGAAGTGTATTTTGCCCACCGGTTTTCGACAAACATTTGTGCTGGCCGCCAACGCTGGGCAACAGCAATATCAGCCAGAATTGCCCACAAGGAATCAAAGGCCTGGACACAAGCAGTAAGCTGTGACATGAGCTTTAATTATGGCCAGAATAATGGATATGCGTGATTGTATTTTGTGTAGAATTCGCCTGGCGCACTTGTAACGAAGACGGTACCTGGTTCAACAACAACCGGAGCGACCTCATCGAGCAGGGATACACTCGGTACGAGGACTGTTTCAAGGAAGTCCTGAAGAACACGCTGCAACACTGCGACGGCATGGGTTATGATAAATGCATATCGGTAATCAATAATCCATTTCCTCGCCGCTGCGACATTTTACAGTTGTTGCAAACTGCGCATTGCAGTCGCAAACTGTCACGAACATTTTCCATCCGCGATTGACGAATAATGTCTGTATTTATAGATCGCTAATGTAACGCGCATCATTGAAACGGTCGGATACAGCTTATCCCTAGTCACACTTCTCGCTTCCTTGGCCATATTCTACAAGTACAGGCAAGTGCAAGTGCTCGCAATTTAAACTTTAAACAATATATCATTAACTTCGGCGTTTAACTTTGTGTCACAATCAGAGTTCTCCGAAACAACCGGACGACTATACACAAGAATCTCTTCATTGCAATGCTGCTTGAAGTGGTAGTGCGTCTGATTATGTACACGGATCAACCTTACGAGCGTCTTGAGAATATTGTATGTTGATGGTGATTTTATTCAGTTTTTCAGACTTTTTCAATCGTATATTGTGCCGTGCCTCTTTGGTTGCAGCCCTATCTCTGTGAATCGTTCACCGTCTTACTGGAATTCTCAAAGATAGCGACTATTATGTGGATGTTTATAGAAGGATTGTCTCTGCATAATGCAATGACGATTACGGTTTTTCAAGAGTATTCCTTCATCAAACTGTATTGTTTAACCGGCTGGTTGGCGTCTGTTCTTCTAACAACCATATGGGTGATTTCCATGATCATCGTTGAGACCGACAAGTAAGTTTTTGTATGTGAAATGATATTGTATTTATAGTAACTGTTGATTGCTTTGACATTAATATCGCAAACATCAATGAAGTTTTTTTGTGGTTTTGGGTGCACTAGGCTTATGACGCATAGATACGCGTGCTTTTACTGCCCAAACATCCCGCGACTGATGTTTCCTGGAAAATATTTGATTTTCCAATTTATGAACGTATAAAACGTGATTTATGACAAACAATTGGGAATTATTAACAAACTAGGGCAACTACGCAAATTATGACGGGTTTATTGGTATACAAATGCCGATAAAGAATTATTATATTTATTATTAGATACTTATCTATTTATATTGTTGACGTACAATCAGTTGCCTATAGTTCAAGTCACTTGTAAAACTAATATAAATATTTGCAAAACATTTTAATTATTATGCTATTGCGTACAAATTAATTTACAATTAGTTTTTAAACATTGAGGAGGTTTGTTAGGTAATAGAAATCTTGACGTTGACGTCAAAAAACTTAAGCATGCTAAAGAATAGCAAGGATAACAAGTTGAACCACATAAGTTTTTATCCATTCTCAAGAATGTAAAGCTCTTCTAAGCCTGTGCGTTTTCATTGGTAATTTTCCTGCCGCTGTGCTATGAATGAAAATGAATTAAAGCCGCTCAGAATGCTTCAAATTAAATGCGCTTTAGTATTATCTATGGATAATCTTTTTAAATTGCATGTAAGCCCTTTAAATGGGCGCGCAGTAATTAATTGTCACAATAATTTAATTTCTCCCCAGATGCTGGTACTTGTACAACTTCCATCCGAATTATTGGATCTTGAAAGGGACATCGAGTGCACTAATTGTGGTAATGCAGACTAATCAGACTCCAAATTTAATTTTCTTGTAGATCTAGGTCGTAAGAAACCCTCATAAAAAGCATGTTATTAGTGTGTGTGATCGTTTGGCTCGGTTTACTTTAGGTAAATGTTTACGCAAGACATTTGCCGTCTGAGATGACAGAAAACAGTGTAAAATCGAAGAAAACTTAATTTGAGTTCAGCGTGAAATGATTTCAGATAAATCTGGTATTTCTGCTTAATATAATTCGCATCCTGGTGATGAAATTACGCGACAGTCATATGGGGGAAATCGAACAAATACGGTGGGAATTTGCAGGATTTTTATAGAAAATCGCGATTCATTTCCATAACGTTTATGGTTTTGCAGGAAAGCGGTGCGAGCAGCGATTTTTCTCGTGCCACTGATGGGCACTGTGAACATTCTATTCCAAATCGACTTCCGCAAGCTGCACCTGGAATGGCAATTGGCGCTCTGGTCGTACACCACGTACTTCTTAATATCCTTCGAAGGCTTCTTCGTCGCCACACTGTATTGCTTCATGAACGGCGAAGTAAATATATTCCACGTGCACGTTCGCCGCAAATATAAATGCATATGTGTGTGAGACAGGTGCGCGAAGTGATCAGAAACAATTTCTCGCTGTACATGTCGCTGCGACATTGTGGCGGCAGCATCGCCGCCACCCACAACCACACGAACGACCACCGTCGACGGAACTCCAGCGAAGTGACGCGTCTCTCGTCCGTGGACCCGGAAGTATGACAAAGGTTTTTATTGAACACAAATCGACTTTCTTTCGATATTGTCTATCTGTCTTAATTTACAAGGTATTTGTATTTATCATTATTAATGCTAATTATGCTTTATCTGTGCATTTTTAATATACTTAACATACATATTCATTAACGTTCGATTTAATCCAAGCGTTAATTCAAGGAAGAACTCTTGCTTCGATTTCTGCTGTGTCAGTGAAGCCACCGTAGAACCAGCCCAGAAAATAACTGAGTGAGTTTAAAGTCAAAACAAAGTAAGATTAGATATTACTGATAACAAATGTTTGATAATAAACACTTTTTAATGATGGGTAATTAACTTTGATTGTTTTGTGCACGCAGGACACGTGTATGACAGATAATATGCATCGAATTGATTGAAGTCAATAATTAGCGCAGCGCCAGCACCAGGCAACTGATACATTGACGGCCAATCTGAATTCCAGACGTCACTGTTAAGAGAAAAGTACAATTATTAGTAATTAAACATATATTTATATATATTTGTATGTCATGTATTTACTGAATTTTAATATGCAAATTCATTTATCTTATCAATTTGTATTTTTGCAAATGAACAAACGCTGAATCATTTCACATTAATAATAATTAATAACCAGTTAGAATAATTATGCTGTAATGGTAGTTAATAAACAAATAATTAAATGAGAGGAATTCGTAGTGTTTAATAGTTCTTATTATAATGATCGTTGGTATTCTCTAAACAGCGGTTCTCCATCTTACATACTGAGGAATCAAGTTGGCAGGAAGCAGTTTGGATACCCTGGATATGCTTATGGCTACTCTGCCTATGGAGGTTATTGCACGAAGATGTTTGGGTATCCTGGATATGCCGGATACGCTGCTTATGGATACCCTAGTATCAATTATAAATATAGAAATGCAGGTTACTGGCTTTCTCGTGCATTTTATGGTTGCAACGTTGGCTTATCATCAGTTTGAAGATTATATTGTAATGATATTTAAACATAGTATTTTTCTCCAATCAAATGTGAAATAACTGTCCAAAAATGAAAATGTATACAAGCAATTGATTTCCGAAATTGGAACTACTCTCAATTTATATTTAATCAAGCATGTTATACCAGTAAGTATATAAAAGTTACATTTTGTTTGATTGTGTCAAGTCTAAAGGCAGAGAAAAGGAGGAAAATGATTCAATTTGTGACGATATTATGTGTTTGTGGTCTTCTATTGTTATGCCAACCAGCGCATAGTTGTGCACCAGTACCACCGACTGGTGGGTTTTTTGATAATCAGTTTGTATTTGTAATTTACTACACTTAAAATTATAGAACATTTTAAACAAACTGCAAGTAAAACAGACCTTGTTATTAACAAAGGAGAAGATACAGCAGGTACATATAAATATCGGGATTAATGCGTATAATATTATAGAGAATCGCAAATTAATTTACAGAATTATTTATTTATAGATAAACCTAGAGGAATACATGGGAATGAGAATGATACTGCAGAAGATTCAAGTGGTTGTATATAAACCTTTGCAAATATATTAACAAGTAATATATGAATTTAACTAACAGGTTCCGACGAAAGTTCACTAAATTCAGATTCTTCTGAGGAAAGTTTAGAGAATAATTATTAGCGTGAGTTTAATTAAAAGATAATTATTAATTAGTTTTTGTAAATTGGTGTATATTTAGCAGATCACTCTGCAACATCTAGTGCAGAATTTAGTAAGTTTAAACATTCCTTATAGTTTTTATAATCATTATATTATTTATAACGGGTATTGGGACGGGGGAGGACTTTAGTGGGTATGGCGCTACATATGCAGTGTCCCAGACTACCTGCTGGTGCGGAGATCAGCAGGTGTAAGCGTATAAAACGTTTTCCTCCTCCGACTTAAAAAAATAAAAATAAACAAAAATAATAAGCACTTCTAATACATACTCTTATAAATAGCAATGATGATAATTAATTTTGCGTTTTACTGATAACTATTTGTATATGTGTACACGTGTAGATTATTAACAATCACAATAATTGTATCACCAGTGTGCAACGTTTAAGTTTTAAACAAACTTTTACATAAATTTAATCTACACGTGTGCACATATACATATTAAGTCAAGAGATTAATTGACAGATTGTTACGAGCAATTTGCGACTCTCCTTATATGAATGAATGTTTGTTTTTACACGTGACTTGTAATATTTATAAATGACGCGAATGAATTTTTGAAATAAACATTTTTTGGCATAGACGAAGAATAAAATTGTTATCTTAGGTAGGAAACGAATTTCTCATTAGAATTAATAATAAAGTCCAACCAAAAAAATTGTTATTGCTTTTAACCCGTTGCGTGTACCGGTATGTAAATTACTTAAACTTGAAAAGAATTATACATCCGCATAATTGTACTTGAACTTGACTATTTTCTTATGTTGACAAATAATATTTTGGAAACATAACTAACTCATAACAATAATTATTACTAACTAATAGCAGTTATTAGAAGTTTAGCATTAGTTTTAAGAGCAGCAAACCCGCTTATTTGCATTTTGCATGCGCAGTACCAAGAAATATGCAATTGTAATGTGATTGTGCTTAGTAAGTATCATGGATGACTCGTAGATATGATGGAAGTTGGTGTTAGTTTATATTGCGCATTAAAACTATTGACTCGCAACGATATAAATACGCGATTTGATGTTTGCATCGCTATTTTATCACTTCCTTTCAAAGTATTCACATCTTGCTACAAACTATCTAAAGTGAGTATGTAGGCACATGATTATACACAATTAAACAAATTCAACTACTTTATAAACAAGTTTGATTGTGTTTTAATTAATTAGTAAATAATTTATTAAATTGATATGACTATTAATATTATTTATCTTTTTTGCTATCTAGATACGTACTCTCAACAGTGATAAATTTGTCTATAAAAGATGGGTTTAATCACATACAGCTTCTTCCTGGATGCACTGCTCTTTGCATTGACAGCTGCCTACGCAATTTACAAATACATGACCTGGGATTTCGACTACTGGCAGAAGCGCAATGTGAAATACTGCAAGCCCAGCCCTATCATAGGAAACTTTGCGGATGTCCTAGCGACCCGTAACTCTATCGGGGGGTTCTTGGCTGACCTGTATACCAAGATGCCTGGAATGGATTACTTTGGGATTTGGGTGTTTGGAACTCCACATCTGGTGGTACGAAGTCCCGAAGTCATTAAGAATATCCTTGTGAAAGATTTCAACCACTTCTACGACCGCACCATAACGAGTGACCAAGATGCCGATCCCATCATGGCCAATGTCATCTTCATCATGAAGAACCCCAAGTGGAAAGCAATGCGAGGCAAACTGACCCCCATTTTTACTACTGGAAAGATGAAGAGCATGGTACCCCTGATGAATGAAGCCGGTCAAGAAATGCGTGAATATTTATCCAAAACCGACGGCACTGGCATTGACGTCAAAGAGCTCGCTGCTAAATATTCTACGAATGTGATAACGTCCTGTGCATTTGGCGTCAACGCCATGTGCTTCCAACAAGAAAACGCGCCTTTCCGAAATATCGGTCGCAAGATGTTTGACTTCAAGTTGAAGAATGCCATGCGCGGTATTTCTTATTTCTTTGCCCCCCTGGTAGTTAAATTATTCAAAGTCAAGTTCTTCGAGGAAGAAGTCAACGAGTTCTGCAGAGATGCCTTCTGGCAGGCCATTGACAACCGTAAGAAATCTGGTGCCAAACGGAATGACATTATTGATATTATCATAGAACTAATGGAAACTAAACAATTCGGTGAGTTTTTAAAGAAAGAATGAGTAAGATTCCGGATAACTGACGTCTTCATTTATAGAGGGCGATGAAGCTGTGGCACAAGCTGTGCAGTTCTTTGCCGCTGGCTTTGAGACCACTGCATCGACAATTTCCTACGCCCTGTATGAACTTGCTCTGAACCAGAAGTATCAAGCACGCCTCCGCAAAGAAATCAAGGATGCCCTGGGCGACAATAAAGAATTCACTTACGAGCTCATAAAGGACCTCAAATTCTTAGATCAAGTTGTCAAAGGTACTTTTCACACTTACTTCTTATACTTTATCACTCACGCGTTTGCTTGTGACTTGTTAGAAACTTTGAGAAAGTATCCAGTGCTTCCCTTCTTGGATCGAAGATGCGTCGAAGACTACAAGATGCCCAACAGTAACCTTGTTATCAAGAAAGAAACTCCAATCTATATCCCAATTTTCGGTCTGCACTACGACGAGCAGTACTTCCCCAAGCCGGATGTGTATGACCCGGAGAGATTCAATGACGAGAACGCCGCCAAAATCGTTCCATACTCATACTTGCCATTCGGTACCGGACCTCATAATTGTATCGGCGAGCGATTTGGCTTATTGACGACCAAGATCGGCGTGTGCACCACAATCGCAAACTTTTTCGTTGAATGTCATGATAAAACTCCGCAGCCGATTGAGTTTGACCCCAAGAGCTTTGTCTTGCAGCCCATTGGAGGTTTGCCTTTGAATATCATTCCCATTGAGAGGAAGTTATCTCTTGCTGGTTAATTAGTTAACAATTAATTAATTGATCATTAATTGTGATACATAGAATTAGGTTAATTATAGTATATTTGTTTGATTTGTTCAATTAGATTTTGCATATTGAACACCAAAACACATCCGAAATAAGTGAGAATAGTTATTAAACACGCTTCTTTGCAAAACACGACTTATTCTCTTAATCTCAGTCAATATTATCTACCCCAGTCTGATAATATGTATATGTATACAAAAAAACTCTCTCGCTCTTATTCAGTTCTGCTTCAACTTGAGTTCAGTGAAGTCATAAAATGTGGAACAGTATTTGGTTTTTTCCCTCGACGTTTGCGTCAATACAGATAATAGTATTGACCATTTATATTCTAATTTTGTGGTATCACTTCAACTATTGGACAAGAAAACTCATCCCACAAGCAAAACCATCATATCCATGTGGCAACTTTCAGAAAGTGCTCCTCCAGAAGCAATCTATCGGGGGTTTTCTTGCTGAGCTGTATCACACCTCAAAAGAAGATGTCTTAGGCTTTTACATTTTCCATAAACCGTGTCTTCTTGCAAGATCCCCTGAAGTCCTCAAGCACGTTTTAGTCTCAGACTTTGGCAGTTTCCATGATCGCACCCTAGCTAGCAATGAAAAAGCAGACTCTGTCAGCTCTAAATTGTTACTACTTGTGAAGAATCCCGAATGGAAAATAATGCGACAAAAAGTTAGCCCCATCTTCACATCCTCAAAGATACGTTCTATGACTCAACATGTAATAAAATGCACGGATAATCTTCTAGCGTATATAGAACGAGAGCATAAACAAGGCGCCATCGAGGCGAAAGAAGCGTGCTGTAAGTTTTCCACGGATCTCATTACTTCTTGTGCTTTCGGAGTGGAAGCGCATTCTTTCGACTCAAACGAAGCGCCGTTTCTGCACGCCGGACATTCTTTGGTTGATGCCACGTTCATGAATGCTATCAGACACATGACATACTTTCTTATTCCGGAAGCAGTGGGTGTATTGCGTTTGGGGTTCTTTGATCGCAAGACCATGAAGTTCCTTAAAGATGCTTTCTTGGAAACTATAAATGTGCGTGAAGCGAGTGAAAAGACGCGCGGAGATCTGATTGATATTATTATCGAGTTAAAAAAGAATAAGAATCTTTCAAATGGAATCATGTTTGGTAAATACTATTATAAACTAAACTCGTATAAATATTCTTCATTCGTTTTTGTGTTTTTAGAAGGAGATAGGGTTGTTGCCCAAGCCATTCAATTCTTTGTAGCTGGTTTTGAAACAACAAGCTCAACAATATCATACGCCCTTTATGAATTGGCTTTGAACTCCGATATTCAAAAAAACCTTCGAAAAACCATTGTTGCGTTGATTCACTCTGGAAAGGAAATTGATTTTGATGGAGTCTCTGAATTACATTATTTAGAGTGTGTACTTCTTGGTAAAATTGCTTATAATAATTATGATTATAAACCTATTAATTTATTAATTTTTTAGAAACTCTAAGAAAATATCCATCGTTGCCGTTTCTTGATAGAAGATGCAATAAAGATTCCAAGATACCAAACACAAGCATTGTTATACCGGCCGGATGCCCGGTATATATTCCTGTAATGGGAGTGCATTACGACAAAAAGTACTTCCCCGATCCGAACAAGTTCGACCCGGAAAGATTCACACCGGAAGAAGTCAAAAAGCGTCCGCAGTTCGTCCACTTGGCGTTTGGCGGCGGGCCGCATGTTTGCATAGGAGAGCGATTTGCCATGAATGCTGCTAAAATATGCATTGCCAAAGTTATTTTGCAATTTAAAGTTGAACCATGTCCAGAGACACAAATTCCTATTAAATTTGCAGCAAAATCCTTCGCCCTTCTGACTGAAAGAGGAGTTCCTTTAACATTTACAAGAATTGATCAAGAATGAATTATTATAATTTACAATTGCGCTTTGTTTGAATTTTTGACATTTCCCATATGCAAAATCCTAGATAAATCCCAACACGAGGTTGCCTTATATCTGGACTTGCGTCTACTTGTTCACTTTCGTGCTGGTTCGCCATGGATCAGCACTTCATCTGGATCATAGCCTGGCGGTCAAGTTGGCTTATAAAGTTTAGAAAGTTAAAACGTGGTGGTTTTAAAATAGATCGTAGTTGTATGTAAGTATTAATCATTTAGTATTTGATTTCTTTTATTCTATTCTTATTCAATTATTATTATAGTTACTTGGATAAGTTTTAACGCATAGGATTCGAATTAGAACTAATATAAGATGTTAACTTAAGATTATAATATAAAACACTTAGACGTATAACTAGACTTAACTTTCGATATAAGGAGGCAGATATCTCGCAATTTATCCAATCACATCAGCATATATAATGATATTACCTCAGCCCAAGTAAAATAAGTAAGTTTACAATTTATAATTGGTAGCTTTTGAAGCAAAACAGTTTTCTACAGAACCTCGAAAACACGTGCAGCCCATTCAACATTCGTTAACATCAATCTTCTCAAACACACCCATAAGGTATTCTGCCACATTTAGATAAGTTTTATAAACTGGGAGTCTCACGTACTATTTTAGTTCTTAAATCTCTACTTGCATGTATCGAGATATTTTCGTTTGTAATTGTTCTTGGATTAAGTGATAATCGTAAAGCTTTAACCCATAATCGATAATAGTTCTGACAACTTCTAACAAAATCAATCAATGGCTTGATTAAATGCTAGACAATGAACACAATATTGCTAAAAAAAACTTTAAAAATATATAAAATTGTAGCTAACCAACATAAAGCACAATTTTATATACTTGTACATATAAATTATAAATAACTAAAACTAAGATTATTTTAAAAAAACTAACTAAACTATTTTTAGATATTATGTACTAACAAATAAGCTAAATATAATTAACAATTAGGCAAAATGGTAAGATGTACAAAAAATAATAACTAGAGTAGGCAAATATTAAATTAAGAACTGTTAAAACTTGTAAATGAATAATTTTTAAGATCGTTTCATAGTCCGCATCTCATTTTGCCATTGATTTAGAGAACATGTACATTGCAAATCAATTTCAAAACGATTGTTCAATCACTCAGGAAATAATCACTCAGGAAAGCGCAAATTATATTCCTTTACGATTATCACATGAACCAGATGTGTTTTAGTTTCTATAATATCAGGCAAATTATTAAAAAAAATCGAGTTGTTGCAAAGGAGCACGAACATGTTAAAAGTTGTTGTAAATTCATTGTAAAATTGTAAAATTAAGATTTAGAATTAGATACTGACAAATACGCATAAAGATATAAAGTACAAAAGTACATTAGACAAAATAATATAAAGGACTTAAGTTTTTAGTATAAATTATATAAATCATTGTAACGACATTGTCACTGTATCTTGAAAGTAGTAATTAATTGAAATTGTAAAAATAAATATGGACCAACATTTAAAAAAAGAAATCTTTCACACTCAACCCTTGAATACTAACTTGAATATTTGATGATCCAACCTTTCTTCAACGTCATTCCATTCCACATAGGTAAATACTCGAATTGAAGTGTGTTCTCAGTAACAGCGCATATTCATATCCATTCATGGTATGCTATTTCATCATGGAACAACACTTCATCTGTCGTACTTCCTGATGCTCACCAGTATTCTGAAGTTGTAGGTACGTAGTACTATTCAATCATAAAATGGACTTGCAATTGAAATACTGACACCATTCTGACTTAATTCATACTTTATATATTTTCAATTCATACACATTTATATTTTCACATTCCATGTCTTGTTTGCATTTCAGTATAGGTATGAAAATAAATCACAATAAATACAAGTAAATGAAACTGGAAACTGGATGTGTATGTGTAAATGAATAATGAATTTGTGTCTTTACAACCATCTATCTCTCTAAATGTAAATGATTGTGAATTGAATTGTATGATGTCCTGTTACAATGGGTTTATCCATGTATGTTTCATTTAATGTATCACTTATGGTCTACGCAAGTAGGAAGAATATAGATTTATCGACAACACCTTGTTAAAATTCTTAAATTCTTTTAGACTTTCAGACATAACGTGTATACATCAGTTTATTTGAACCGAACGTAACGCATGAACATGAATCGAAATATGAAAAATATCATGGTCCATATTTTTCTCACTGATATATAGATACTATCATTACAGACATTGGAATAAAACTTTAGTCTCAAACAATGATAAATACTTTGCTATGTTGCAACGAGTTTCGTTAAAGTTTTAATAGCCCTGTATAGTTTCATCGAGCATCGAGTAAATTCATTCATCATTTGGTAGTTTGTTTAGTTTTAAGTTTAATTTAGTTTAGTTTAAATTAGTTTACTTTATTTTACTCAGCTATTGATAAAGAGTTTGTGCATTTATACAATTACCTATCTTTCCTTATCTCATTTCATTTCTTCTAAAGGGTAGTAGTAACTTTCTATTGATGCAACGCAACGATAATATGGCTCTGTGTATTATTCTGAACTTACTTTTGGCACTCGCTGATAACGAACTGCACGCAATGCACATTCACACGACAGACAATTCGGAATAGATTAGATTTAGATACTTAATTTGCATCAGCATAGACTAGAATCACAATTACATTTATACATTGTTTATTTATCATTACTTGTTATTGTTAGATAGGCTGCTTATTATCGTATCAGTTTGGTAATTGATTCTTGTATGTATTTATCTTACTTTCATCTTTTGATTTCCTAATATAATTTAATTTACTTTACGTATTAAAGAGAAGCCTACAGGACCAAAAAAATACGTTTGATTCATTGTCTCTTCTCTAGATGATTAATTAAGACTTTCAATGACTTCTTTGTACAGATTTTCTAATAACTTATTTCATGTGCGCATAGATTTTGTCGCAAATATCATTCATGTATTGAAAGTCAAGAGTTAAAGCCATTGTTCAATTAGTAAAGTAATTATTAATCTGTATTATGGCACCATTCTGAAAATGTTCTTCTCGCAATCAGTTAGTCATCCTACACGAAGGCAGAGAACCTCATAACGTCCTTATTGAAATAAATAAAAAAGAGAAAACACACTGACGACGACATGAATACCCTAGCAAATAAATAAAACGCGTAATTTTTATTTACAACAGTCTAAACGTTTTCTCTAATGTTGGGCCGTTTGTATTTACAGCAGCGACAGAAAATGAACGTTGCGAAGCTCTCGCTCTCGGTAGGACTAATCTCCTGTCAAATCGCGTCCTCCATCGTCTCCTGCACCTGATGCTTTGCGGTTAGTTTTGGTACTTGATTACAGCTAACAATTACAACGTCATCACCTGTGTTATTGAGTTCATCACCTGAACTGGAGCCGCCACAGCCGCCTCCGCCCGCCAATTTGCACTCACCATGTTCTTCGATGATCACCTTCGCTCCTTCGGCTTCACCCTCACCACCTGCATTCAGGTTGCTCTGGGACTGAGAAGTCGACGCTACCAGAAGTCCTCCACTACTGTCCACCTCGGCGTCTGAACCCCAACCTGCCAAAGAACTGGATGCGGCCTTTTCTTTGCCCATTATTAGGAACTTCCAGCCCTTTTTGGTCAAGCCGCTGATCTTCTTAGTCTTGGGGAGCGTGCTCGCCTTGCGGATCTCATCAGCGTTGGCGTCGTTCACATGACAGCACGCATTTTCCTCGGCCTTCTTCTTAGACCGCGACGGTGTGTGCGTGCTGTTGTTGTTACGAATGAGGAACATCTTGGGATGACGGAACTTGGCGTCCCTGTCTAGTGACATGCCCAGCTTATCGGTGAACTGTCGGAAACGCGTCATAATGGACCGCTTTGAATCTGTGGAGCCGCTGCCGCCGTCTGCCTTATCGCCGGATTTCTCGCAAACAGAGTGCGAATGCCTCGAAAAACCTTTGAGACTGAAGCCTCGCCGAGAGCCGGTATCGCACTTCCCATTGCCCTCTGGTAACCCAGCATCAGACCCGGCTGCGGCCCCGCTGGAGAGTGAGATTGCGCCCGGAGATGCGTGTTTAAGAATTGACTTCTTTTCGTCAGCGGGCGGCTTGACGGCGTGCTCCGAGTTGCGCTTGTTCAGGTTAAGCGTCTCCTTCGAGAGGAGACACCCGGCCCCGTTGCCGACTTCGCCATCATCGTCTTCGCCAAGACCGCGCGCGTCCTCGTCTGCGGAAGGAGAATGTGCGAGACATGTGCGTTGCTTAAAATTGATACCGTACTCGTCAAGGAATTCGGGCGGATCAAACGATAACCTTTTGTGGTTGCTCAAGGCGTTCTGATCGAAACTCAACGCGCCCGACTTGAGCTTACCGCGCTGGAGCGCTTTCGCCAGCTCGTACTGCTGCACCCGCTCTCTACTACCCTTACGAGAACCGGGATAACTCTTACGACCTGTGCTAACATTACCTTCAGTCGATATTTTAAATTTCAGCGCCTTTTCGGACACCTCCACCTCGTTGGCAGTCTCGGAGTCACCGCTTTCTGGGTCCTCGACAACGTCCTCTAGATTCGGCCCGTCCTCTCCCAGGGAGTTAACATTGAGAGATTCTTCAACGTCCATGTCTTCTTCAGCTGAACGTGATCTAAAATTCGTCAAACGCCAATTAATTATTAGCATTATATGATAATAATGTTATGTACCTTGAACGATTCTGAAAGCTCAGGCTCTTTTTCAGACGGACGTTGGAACCAGAAGCGGATTTGCTTATATTCGAAGAGGCAAAGCTCCCGCTGTCGGTAGAATTCTGCGAGGGCGAAGGTAAATCAGCAGCGGCCAATTCAGCAACGATGCTTTTCCGATGTAGGCGTTCTTCTTTGGTAGCCTCGTTCAAGCGCCGATAATAATCAAGCGCGTCACGCACCGGCTGTACAATGAGATCCTGTAAAAAACCACAAAAGTGTTTAAATATTATCACCCAGTGAAATAAAATTCAACACAATAACAATTACTTGTCGTTTCGTGAAACAAAATCAGCCTACTTGATGAAAAACAGATATTAATATTAACGTGGCCTACTTGTAATTCGGTGAGAAGTTCCCCAAGAGCCTCGAACAAAGGTAACAGAACGAAGCCGATGAAAGAAACCTGAGAAGACGGTTTAGTGATCTTCTCCCGGTCCATGAAAGGCGTCACAGGCAATCCTTCAAGTTTCTCAGCATCTGACTGCTTGAAAAATTCTTGCAAAAGACGATCCAGCCATGGTTCAGCCACATCCATAGGCCTAGCCTCGTTTGATATGTCAGAGACTTTTATTAGAACCATACATAACTAAAAACCGCAATAAATTAGCCAATATTCCAAGAGAAAAAACTCGAGTATGTACTTACAAGATTCACGTGAGTTTTGTTATTGTAGTCAAACTCCGGCGTGACTTCTTTGAACTGTGAGAGGATTTCATTATGTCTTGCCATGTCAGTGGCCAGAATAGATCGAATCATTCCCTCGCGGATCGTCTTGAACTCTTCCATAGTGAAGGACTTGAATATGTTGCAGTCTTCATTCTCAAGAATGCGGAATGCGACGCTGCAGTGGTGATTTTCCAGCGGCGAGATGTCATTGTATCGGATAGCCAGCTCAGTCTTGGCGTTGATTTGGTAGATGTTGTTATAGCCCGGATGGTCCAGATCGTGGCAGATGCACGACGCCAGTAGAATGAGCACTTCGAGATCCCCGATTTTCGATGGCAAGTCTACAGTCCATGAGATTGCGTACATCTGCAAAGAAAAAACAACCCCACTGGTAACCTTCCTTCTTTCCCCTTATCTTTTCGGTCTTACCATTTGAGCAACGCAAAAACAATGGCGAAAATTATGAAACGGCACGTCATTGTAATTCTTGTACGTCTCGTATAAAAAGTTTCTAAGCGTATTTATATTTATCGCAAACTTAGCGCAGAGATCATGGTCCAGAAACATTTGCTGCAGAAGTAGCAGGAGTTCTTCGTCCTCCCATTGCCGGCTGTCAAACGTCGGCATACGGAGCCATTGTTTGACCGAGTCAGAAACTTGTGCATCACTAAAATGCACAGCATTTTAAAGAATTGCTTAAAAAGTTGTTGGAAAACAATTACCAAATGTTGAAAAAGTTTTGCTTGACGCGTTGCTTCAGGGAGTCGCT
>NBZA01000231.1:103017-125221 GCA_003054995.1 Aleochara bilineata
TGTTATGCCGCGTATTGTTAGCTGAACTATGAGACAATCAGGCTAATCAATATATCGACACAGGCGAACACATACAGTGGCCCAGGCCCGGGAGGCTTATGCATGAAATTTTTGCGCATTGAAAAAGTAATTCAACAAAAGCTATGTACGTAGTATCTGCACTTACCACGAACGGGCGCAGCAGCTGGTCGTCAGTGGCAATTGGTGGGCGAGTTGCTGAAAATCGGATTATCCAATCCTGAAACAATAAAGCACGAATGCAGTTGATTAAATGTTCGATTATTCCATGGTTACATTTGCGTTTGAAAAACAACTAGGACCAACTACATATGTAGGCAACCAACTAGGCAATTCATTCAACAAAGTCAAATTTTAATTACAATATTTCTATAGAATCATAGTGTAGCTCATTCATGTAGAATAAAACAAATTATACGTTACAACATTACAGAATTACCAAGATATACTATAGTTTCCTGCTTTTGGAATTGCATACAATAGTAAACAATTTTAGGATATTGCAGAGAAATGCACAAATTACATTCGCTTCTCACAGATTGTTTGCGCAATCCGCAATGCGCACACATTGCAAATGTTAAATAAACAAACACTACCGACGCGATGATATTATTAGATGGACGCGTGCATAAGTGCAGGGCGCTTGGCCACAGGACGCCTTACCACATGCAACAAAAGCTGATTTATTTTCGGCGATGGTCCAGTACAGTCCAGCTCGATCATCATCTGTCAATATTTGAACAGAGTCACTTCTTTCCTACTTACTGCTAGCGCTAGCGCTTGCGTTGGAGGCAAAGCGCAAGTGTGCATCGATTAAGCGATGGATTTATGGGCAAATTGCCGAAAAATACTCACGGCTTAGTTGAGCGTGACCCGTCAAAGAAAAAACGCAATACGAATGAATGGACCGTGCCATGGGCCGTTCATCCGTATAATTAGATTGCGTCTAGCGTCATTGACTTCGTTCGCTACCGAGTGCGAAGTGGTGTGCCAGCAGCCAGCGCTTTGTGTCCGCAGGATAAAACATTGCATAAAACACGTGCATGGTTTGCTTTCAACATTTATTCTTCGAACATGAAAGCTTTGGAATCACTTCACTTGCAAGAATCAATTGCACGCAGGCGAAAGGAAACATTTACGGTGATATGACAATCGGCGTTGTCACATTTCCCATTTAGTGTTGCTACTGCTGTGCTGGTGGTGGGTTGATGGTGACGAGTTGTGGTGGCGCTCAGCAAAATAATAGACGTGTCTTAGCCACGCTTGGTTTGACTGCCGCCTACGATACTGAATCATGCTGACAGATTTCTGTACTATTATATTATACTCTTAACAGGCTATCTTGACTCCTCTTTCCACAGTAGAAGGTTAGGTTAGGTAAGGTAAAGTAAAAAAAGTAGGTCATAAAATGTACGCACTCATGACGTGTGAAATGACGACAATCGACACTTTCTGTCATTTCTTTGTGTGAAACACGACTACATACCAACTAACCCGAAAAAGGAAGACAAAGACAAGGATAATTAAGAGCCTAAGTTGTTTTTTATGAGTAGTTTTCTTCCCTTTTTTCTTGTTTCTAGACAATTTCATCAACAATAAATCAATTTTACAATGCAGAAGTTATAAAAGTACCCCGTTGAACAACTCTTTTGTGCTCAATCGATTATTATCCTGGGAAATAATAAGCAATTAACTAACGTCTAGGGCCAGAATCTTTTGGCCAACGATTTGACTTGACTTTCTTTCTCTTTCCCTTGCCGGACTAGGAACTCTGATATGAACACGAACGCGAACACAAAAGCCAATAAACGCCGAATACCCTACCCGCCAACCAGCCAGCCTATATTCGCCTTTATTGATTGCCTAGCTTACACTCAGTTTGTCGGCGTTTTTCCCATTTTCTTTTGATAACAGAGAAAAACTGGCGCGCTGCGGTGATTTTATCATCATGTTGGGGTGTACATGGGAAAACGTGCCAATGGCAGTATGTACTTTCGGCTGGTGTTGTTTTGTTTGCATTGGGAGTTTAATAAGAAGAAGCAAGTCCTGCTGAAGCCTGAGGTGTGAGTGGAGAGAGAAGACTTCGTTCGTTCGGTCCCATTACAAACATCAACCCATTTCCAATCTGTGTTGTGTTATGCGATGTGAATTTGCGGCGTGGTTAGGGTAATGCGAAAACAAAGCTGACGTGAAGCGAAGCGAAGTGAATTAAGCGACGCGACGGATGTATAGTAGGGTTGGTTCGATTGTACGAGAGTTTTCCCAAGATTTTTCCCGTAATCCGTTTACGTTTTCGCCAAGGATTAGCGGGGCTTCGCCGCGCTTTTTGTACGTATCAACTGATTAGCAATACTTTGACAATACGGATAAATACTGAATTTCCAACAACGCCAGCATTGATTGCGTATTAATCGGCTACATAAGTAAATTTTAATTAGGAACACTTCCGGCAAGGGGAACTCAATGCAGAGCACAAACATTTGTGTTCTGCATTAATCCTGAGCGTAATTGGAAATTTATATTACAATCAAGCGGGCGGAAATCGATCAAAAGCATTCTCAGGCGAAAATATTTGAGATGACACTTTGTTACTCTCGCTTTCCTTACGAAATAATGTCAACAATCAGATTTTCAACGGTACCACACCATCTTGCTTTGCATTTAAACTTTTCAAATATAGATTAACTGTGTACACATTCAAAATTTACATTTAAGTCTTCGATCATTCAAGTATCACGAATATAGGTATCTATAGGTATCTACAGTACTTGAGGGAAATTTGCATTGACAAAGTAAAGAACGGAGAAAATCGGATTAAAAAATCAGCATTCCAATACCCTTTGGAAGTTTACGTTCACTTAAGCATGTGGTGGGTGGAAAATACGTTCGGAATTTTCATATAAGCAGAATTCGTATTGCCATTCGTTGATTTCGCATTCCAATTGACGCATATTCGAAGGATTTCTTGAATACTCAAGCACAAGCGCAAGTGTGCTTGAAATGTATTTTTAAAGGTTGAACATTTCAAGGGGGTGAAGTTTGAATTTTGTGAACTTTTATGACAATAATCAATGAAACGAACGACCGAATAGATTGGATAATTAAACCGAAAATTTAATCGAAAATCAATCCTTGACGCGAACGCGAAGTTGACACATTTTTATTGGTCGAGCTCAGTCAACCAACATGAGGGCATCAATTCGGAATTAATTACGTTGTCACATTCAGCTGTCAGCGGCATGCAAGCGTCGTTATAGCGGGTTATTAACTCCGATTAACAAGTTTGCGATTATGAAATTTATATCGCGAAATAATTGTAATTACAGTGGATTTTCGGGTTTAGTTAATCAATTTCATTACTTTTCATTTCGCGACAAGACAGCACAGGACAGGAAATCGTGCTTCTGTCTGTCGACGCAACGTAGACAAATTGAGGACAGTTTGTGATAGTTTATCAACAAATTTCCAGTTTATTTAACTTTTGTCAATTTAATGCCTGCCTGTGATGTGTGTTCATGTTATGCTAATTACGTATGTAACATAATGGTAACATTTTACATATAAATTGAAGTTTAGTTATTTTAACGAGCCACCAACCAAACAGAACACCGCAAAGTAGAACAAAAGTAAATACTTCACAACCAATTCGAAAACAGGTCAACTTATTCGCAATAAACGCGAATTTAAATTTTTAGGGTCTAATTAATTATTGGACCAGGCTTTCAATATTAATTACTTATCTATATTTGAATTATTTTCATTATTACTCTAATAATGATCATTAATTAATTAAATTCGTTGTGATATGCTAATAATTTTAAATTGATTTTTACATAGTCTTCCAAGTAAGTTAATATTGACTATAAATATGAACAAACGGCGAAAACAAATGCGATCCGATTTGATGCGTGCGAATTGAATTCAACATTGAAATGTTCCCGGAGAAATGCTGTGACGATTCGATGAACAGGCAGGCAAACAAACAAACAAGCAACCCAAATGAAGCACACGCACCTCCTCCGCGGGAAAATAAAGCGCAGATAGAGTGGAGGAAAACAACGCAACACGTCATTGCGTTTCGCCAATTTCCATACGAAATCGTTTGCGTTTCCACGTCGCCGACGCTCAATACTCATGTCAATTTCACTTGGTTTTTCGCGTTAGACACAACAAGTCATTCATTCATTCATTCTATAGCAAGTTCGTCTGTGACATCAAAGAGCAGACGTTAGGAAAGCAACGCAAAGCCGGGCAAAAAATAAGAAACGAATCATCTCGTCTGAGGAATAATCACATGAACAAACAGCGTAATTTATTTCCAGATGAATTTTTAAATAGAATATTATATGGAATAACAAGCAATGCAATGCAATGCGGGTGCGGGTGCGGGTGGAAGTTTTCAAGGAGAGTGGCGACAGTGTGATGAATGCGCGTCTATTGTGCGCCCTTAGCGCGTGCCCATCCGGCAGCAGTCGCCAAAGAAATTCTGCCACGACCGGCACAGCCGCAACCGCGATTGCCGCAGCCGCCGGAACTTGTTGATGCCACGTATATTCATCCCGCGACAGCACTCTCTGCATCGTTTCACGTGCGCATCATTCATGCCATGTCACAGCCTGCCTCAAGATGCCCCAGAACGCATAACCAAGCGTGCACCCCTATTCTGCCGCCTGCTCGCCGTGATTGATTAACCCATTATCGCGAATTTGCTAGCAAAACGCGTATAAATTACAAATCTATCATAAATACCTGCATAAATCATTTTATTATTCATTATTTAAATATGTTCTATTTGTTATAGATATTGCTCAAGGAATACACGCCTTGCAATAAAAAGGTAAGCAATTTTATTTTCTTAATATTAATTGCTCTTGCGTTTGCACTTGAAGGATAAGAATTGCAAGAAAAACAGCTTGCTTCTTAAAACTTATGCTTCCTCTGCGAATTTATCTACGCTAACGCTAATATGCGGCCAAGATTGTGTTTTTCCTTGAAAGCTGCGTGCAGTTTTATCGCCGGAGATTTATTGCGGAAACTAATAACGCGGTGCAGTGCGCTGGCGCTAGCGCTCTTCGTAAGAATTCATCAGCGCGGAATTAAGATTACCTAAGCAAGAATAATGATACGCATGAATTCACTAGCAAGAAACCGCTGAATACAGTTCATTTCTGAAGAATTTAATTGAAAATTTTCGAAGTTAATTCATTAGCTAGCTGAGGGTCAAAGCCAGAGGTTGGAATAAATTTCATTCGTGGAATTAACGAATGCAAGTCTCAATTACACGTTCATTGGGTCTAAAAGGCGATCATCGTTAGTGGCAGATGGCGTGACGGTCGCAGGATAATCGAAACTGTATTTTGTATTTAGTGCTCGTACGCTTTTCAATTAGTACTACAAGGATTGTGTAATGAAATAATGCATGAGATTTAAGGCTTTAATGCATGGAAAATTGTCAATTTTTTGTTGTTCATTCAAGCGCGTTGGTTGCTAATGCTTAAGGTTATGTTGCTGTTTACATTTATTATTACACCCGTGTTGCCATACATGTCCTGGTCGTGGTTGGGATGATAGTCGCCTTTGTGGCGACTGAAACGTGCCTATCATCGACAACCGCACTTCTATTAAACGATGTTATCACCAGCATGCTGCCGACATAACCACGAATATACATGTACATGTTGTGTATGCAGCACTTCCTTTGAATCGATTCCAGCAATTTAAACAGTTTTTAACATAATTATCACGCTGCGAAACCGACTCAAAGAAATGCTTAATAGCGCAGCAGACCGAGTCCAGTCTGGCCAAGCAATTGCTCTAACTGCAATTAGAGTTTTAATTAAAATTGCAATTTATGTGGGCATGCCGTGCGAGGGTTAAACGAATAAAATGCCAAAGCCCTGCAGACGCAGAACGATATACCTACCTACAAGTTCTGGAGTCAGTGAGTGAGTGAATGAATGAACGAAGCAACAAGTATTTATATGACGAGCGGCGCGCACGTCACTCAGGAAATCTTTTCATATTTATACGAAAATTGCTTTATAATATTTATTTTCCCCGTAACATGTTGTTTCCTCTCGTAAATCGAACACGAAAATAAAATAAAAACATATTACCGAAGCAAAAACAAAAACAAGCTTGGTAAGGGTCTCCAGTGAAGAGAAAATTGAAAAGTGCTAAAATATCACAATAACGTTGATAAATAAACGGCGTTAGACATTTTCCTCGAATACAGGTAGAAAGCCATGAAGGAAAATGCATTTCGCTAGATTAAAATTGCAGCAACAAAAGGCGAGCCCAAGCAAGATCTTAGTTTCCATACGTTGCTTCGTTCACGTTTACGTTTAGTGTTCGTTTCTGTTAGGTCCTTGCTCGGATTACTACTAGGAATATGTAGACGAGTATGGAGTAGTTGCTGATACTACTGCAGGAATCTGAATCTGACATTGTAAAATAGGTAAACCCGACCGACTGGCTTTCATTTCGGCGTATATACATAAGCAACGTCGTCCTTTGGGTATTCCTGGACTTTGGACGTGAATATAAAAGATTTCCAATTGAAAAATATTTCATTGTGTAATTTCTTCTCATTTTGCAAAATCCATTGCAGATATTACTTGAGTAAAAAAACGTTCAGTATTCATTTTTCAATATTTGCAAATTGAATTTAAAAATCAATGTTTAAACTATGTACGAGGAAGCAAAATTATAACTAACAGTCATTTACATGACACTTATTAGTTTAACTCGTTGAAACTAGTAACAACTCAACCTCCAATCATTGTTACCAGTGATTAAACTGAAATTGAATTCAAACCAGGTATGAACCGGTATGTCTCAGTAAAGTGAAGCTCAAGTGAAACAAACCAAGATCAATACGCACTCGTTGGGCACAAGTTTCCTCGCTTGACAATAATGATATGTAACAACTTGTCCTTACCAGAAAGCAATTATCATGTCAGTGGATATGCGTGCATATATTCCATTCGCCTTGCCATTGCTCATCAATGCCAATGTCACATACTCGCACTTGCTTGGTCCTGGGTCGGTCGCTCTTGGCAACTAACTAAATGCATTCACGCATGTACCATACACACAAGATTTCAATTCGTGTTCTGTTGCAGAACTTAGCATGGTATGGCAGAAGCATAAGCAAACAAACAAGAAACATTCACTATACTATGACAGTTAAGGGTCAATAAAACGCGACCGAGGCGTTTATTCGCAATGGCTAATAAGGATAATTGATTTATGAGAGTTAATTGCGATGAGTAACGTCGCAAGCACAAACAAAAAGGCGTGCTGAGCGCATGCACTCCACTAATTTATTGCGCGCCTGTTGATTAACGAATGGATGTATCCAACGAACGAACTTAAATCTTTATTTCGCCTATAAATATGAGCGAAATATACTGTATCTCCAAGTGTAGTGCTCTTACACTTGGGCAAGCATAAAAACGAAGGTAACTTTTCACTGAATAGAAGAACTTCATAGAAGAAGCCATCCAGGCATTTATCATATCATTCATTACGGCGAAGTGTGCGTTCATGCGCCGACAACTTTTTATCGCCGACGACGGTGAAAATTTATTCGCTTGTTTACGCACAACCGGCCATTCATCGCCTCGCGATACAAACTTTAGCACCGTAAGTCGTTTTTCACCATATTTCGCCTTACCTCACCTTACGTAGGTACTTCACTTTACTTTCCCAGAGCTGCCCCGTCATCTCCCTCTCATCGCATCGTAATAAACATCAATTCGCGAGGGATGATTTAACATCAGCACGCGAAACTTGCGCCTGCGGAAAAAGCCGCGTTGCGTCAGAGATTGGCGCTTCTCTGACAATCAGGCTAAGCGCGGAAACGTCGCAATTATACGTCTAATAAATATCGAGGAGAATGCCAACGAGCAGAGGACAGAAGATAGGATAGGAATGAAAATGAATGGGAATGTCAAGGACAACAAAACACGCGCCTCGCCGCCTCCGACAACGGCGAAATTAATTAATTAATCTGGCCATTTTCGTTGATTAAATAATATAAATCATTCGTTAAATAAGAATCGTTTCTTACTCTTATTTCCATATCTTTTTCTTTGGCGGAATATAAATGTTTCTACCATTCTGCTTGATTTCACTCGGGAATATTCAAAGGTATTCATTCATTCCCACGCTAATCGTGATAACATAACGCTTGAGTTCCATTTCGTTTGGTTAGTTTTGGTTTCGGTTTGACTTCATTGCCTTCAGCCTGAGCTTGACGATGCCGGACGTGCTTGCTGGCGACGTCATCATTATCCTCCGCATCGTCCTTATCGCCACGCGAGGTTCGTATCTTAACTAAGTGTAACGTGCAGCTCATGAATAATTATAATAAAATCTCTCGTCAGACTAGACTAGGCCAGGCTGGGATACGTACTTTTCCAAACGTGAACCGAAACGTAAATGCATGCACAAGGGTTTGGTTTCTATGCAAATTTTACAATTTTCCCGCTTGCCGCCGGCAAAGGAAAGTCACCATATATTGTCGTACACGCCACATAATAGAATACTTTGTGGTTTTGAACCTTTTTCGAAACACTAACGGGTCTGGTCATGAAGATTGTCATCTGCAAAGGTTTAGTGCTTGCTAACATTTCACTAACTGAATAACTGACTTGAAAAAGTTTGCTCGTAATCAATTGAAATGCCATTAACATAAATCAGCGAGTGCTTTTCTTTGACAAACTTACAGCAATTCAAAGATTCCAAGATGAAAAACGTTTGCATGTTTGATTGCACTTGCAATTCGTTATTTTTCCTTAATTATCCTCCTTCGCATTTTCTTTTCTCCGTTATGCCATTTTATTTTTATTTTTTCTCGCGCATATTAAATTCGCGCATATTTTAAAGTGCTAATTTATATCCGGGATTATCCTATCCGGCATGCAAATTTTTATTCAAGTTTTAATTACTTTGCAAGCCTAGGCTAGCCTAGTCTCAGCACGGCTATAGAGATAGAAAGTATTAAGAAAATGCATACATGTTTTTGTTTTTCCAATGAGCATAAACATATTTTCAAAAGATAACAGGACAGTTCCAATTCCAGTACTAGTACTAGTACGAAATCAATGCCGCGTATTGCGACATTTTTGTATTGTGTTTACGCTGCTGATTAGTTTATTACGTATGGCAGATTAGCGTGTTGATAACGTTAGCACTTCGCTAAGCACTTATGTCAATAACTATTCCAGACAGATGGATTTGTTTTTGAGCTAATCAATGGCGATTCGGTTTCGAATCCGGTGGCTGAGTATTTTCCATACAAATTTAAATCGAAATGGGTTTTTATGTTGTAATTTTAATAATATTATCAACTGGATACCTGTATGTACATACCTGACTTGAGTCTTATCACACTCACTAATCAGTTAACCAGTGAGTTATCTGCACTTCAATTAATGAATCTCCTCGTGATAACATAATTTAATAAATAAACAATTAAGTTACATTTGATAAAAATACATTACATACATGATATGTAGATGCTTTTTTCCATATCGTATTCTATTTCTTCTCCTCGTTTCTTATAACATTTATTGTTTCTGTGTCTGAACTCATCAGTAATCAATCGTTTATACAAATTGACGATTAATAAATAAATATTAATTGTTTCTAATAATTTGTCCATTACATAAACAATTTCACATGATATATGGGTGAATGGCATTGCTATAAGAACATTTGAAAGAGAGATACTTAAGTGCTTGTTGTGTTATTGTTCGCTGGCACTTTCCACAATGATTATTACATTTTCATCATTTCAAGTGTACCAAGTAAGTGATAATAAATACATAGAAGTATGATAATGATTGACAATAAACAACAATCGAACCTCCCAAGTGCCATTGTGTTGTAACTTGACTGCCACTGGATTTATCTGGATCAGTTTCCTTATACGAGTAGAATTAAAACCGAGACAAGCCGCTGGTGGAGTAGTAAAGGAATTGCCGTGCATTCCATACTTTGACAGGTGATAGCGAAAATTTAAAATAAGTTTCCCGATAGAAGTGCACATTTCATTGATGCGATGCTATATAATATACAATGTTTTTTAAATTACATTCAATCTGCTGTATATTGTACACTTTAGCGCCGTGTAATGCAATGAATTGCGCTGCATGGTGTTGTGTTGGAATTGAGCGCAAAATGCATTTTTCATCACATCCCATCGCATTACATGAATGCTCTATGAATGCATAAACATTACTATAGACCGAGCCAGAGCAGACCTGATGAGGAAAGACAAACTAATAACAACGACCAGGTTGCTTATTTTGTATAGTTTGTAACAGAAATGACATACTGAATGTCCGATTTCCTCAAGGTAGAGGACAATACCATCCGCGAAATATATGCACTATCATTCATTATCGGCGATACATGCAAAGCAGATGCTAATGGGATGCCAACCCGAGCAATAATTATTCAGTCGTAGTCGAAATAAACCAAAACATTGAATGTTTTGTTTTAAAATCACACAAGAAGATTTAAAGTTTACCATTTTGATTAGTCGGCTGGCTGGTTGGCGAGCGATAAAGTGGAAATTGTTTTTTGCGCATTCGGTGGGATCAAACAGGATGGATATGCAAACAAGAGCCGTAGCCGCCCTGAACGCCAAAAGCCAGCGGCTGATTATTTATTTTCGAATGTTGTCCAAACATAAATACGTCGCAATCATATGATGAGAGCTTTGATCCTGTCTCACGCCTGGGGAAAATTATGGAAAATTTTGGAAATTCGATTGCCGGTAACCTAGCTGGTGACAAATTTAGTTTGTTTGCCGGGTTTGCCGATCGATTAAAAAGCGTCGGCTGTAACTTTTTAGGAAACTTATTAAAAACCGTGGAAAAAAATAATGGAAGGCTGACTAAATTGAAAAAAGTTTAATTAAAAATAATACATAACAAGACCAGTCGGAAAATAGCCCAGTAATAAATTTACGTTTACTGCAAACATACGGCATGGCTGTATAAATTGCAATATATGTATGTAGATGTCTATAAAAAAAACTCACAGCTCCTTGGCGCACTGCGTCTCTTTTTCTTCAGCTCAGTGTTTCAAGTTCGTCGCGGTCCGTCCGGCGAGTCCCTGTGCGCCACGCATAGGCTACCCATTTGCGGGACGACTGACAGACACTAAATGAAATTTATAGACTGCTTAATGTATCGACAAAGACGAAGACTGGTAGCGGTCGCCCGCCATAGACACAACATATAACACATTTGCGCGTTCGTGCTTCACACCACACCACATTATGGTATCCTTCAAATGGATAGATAGACTATAGTTAGACATCGCATTCCCTGATGACTTGTTTGTTGTTTTCCGCGCCTCTCTCCGGCCGTCTGCGATCAGATGCGCTATTGATCTAATAATGTTACTCTTGATTGAGCCTTGAGTTGCACTCAAATGCACCAGATTCAAACTGGCGAATAATTTGCTCATCCTTTCCCGACTTTCAATTCAGTTTCCACACAGCAAACGTGCAATTCTCGTGATCCGGACGAATTCAGGTCTTAATTCCTGAATAACACGCGACACAGACAGGACAGAACCGAGCAGGGACACGGAAACACGTCTAATGCGAATGAAACGAAACATTTCCATGCCTCAGTGATGGCAACAACAAGTTGATAAGTTTAAGGACACAAAGTGCAGATTAGATCTTGCCTTGCCTTGCTCTGCATTGCTGTTCGTTCGTTCGTTCGGGTAGTTGGTTTCAATGAAATGCATTTTTAATTCAGTCAGTAAAGCACGCTGGTTGCGTTCGTGCTCACATTTGTCTGTCAGGCTGTTAATGCCCTGTTTCAATTATTGATTCAAGTACGCCATGAATAATTAAACGGGACATTACACTTGCTTAATGATTTATGCGATAGCACTCTTTTTCGTGTAGATAACAAAGGCAAGATTTATGTTGTTTTACGCGTTCGCTCCATTCCGAGGGATAACAATGCGGGACCGGAACACTACTAGCGCCACCAGCAAATACACGCAGCAGAAGACGCGTGTCACTGATACCAACATTGTCCAGACATACGAGTATGAGTATTTGGACATGTACAAGACAGACAACATTGGAAAATAACAATCTGTCCATGATTTGAAAGCTCATATACATTGAATGTACGTACATACAACGCGCATTAAATATTAAAAGCTTTAATAAAATAAAATCAAATGAAGTAGAATTTAAAATATAATATAATATAAAGTTGAATATTTTGATATGTACTATGATGAAAAAATTCAAATATTCACTGTCACTCTTAGTGTCGGTAATGGGGTCTTTTACCTTAGTTATAGCTGAGAGAGTAAAATAAAACTATGATATGTGCTATATTCCGAGAATTTTTGCCTGCTGAACTTGTGCGATAGTCTGGTCTCTGGAGGATATTAGTTTAACGAGTTTTCACATTATCAGCGCCTGAAATTTGTAACTTTTACCTCTTGTGCCGGAGCAAACTGGCAAAGTTCGTATTAATATTAAGTGCATTCGTGAAACTTCAGCTGCATTTCTTCATTGTTTCGTTCGGTTTCGTTTCATTTTGCAGGAAAACAGCACTGTGCACTGCACAAATATCAATGGAACGAAGGAACGAACGAACGAACGCCATATACATTTCACCATTCTTCGTATTTGAATAATGTATGTGCATTCATTTAAAATATTTCAATATGCGCTTCGCTTGAGTTCGGTTCGCCTGCTTTGCTTTGGTTTGCTCTGGTTGCGGCACGCGGCCTAGGAGCTCAACGAATGAATGACGTCGAAAACGATTTTCATAATTTACACATTTAACGAAAATTATTCCAATGCGTTGTTAGCTTTACTAGCTCAGCTTTGCTGTTGCCTTTGCCTAGCTTCACCTTCATGTCGGTTTCTGTTTGTTGAAGTGAAGTAAGTGTGTTCGATCGTACAAGAGTTGCTTCTGGTTCACTTCGACAAACGAGGAATAAAATAAATACGCAACATAATGATGTTGTTCCAAGTCGGTGGGCGCTTTATATAACTTTAATTATGCTTTTAGCAAGACAAAACGCCTAGGTCGGTACCTACATGAGCTGTAATAATTCATCACAATGCATCGCATCGCATTGCATTTCACAGTAAGAGGAATTCGCGGCGAAACGATACGAAAATTTGCATTGCCATGTGAAACACGAGAGTGGCACGAGCCGCGAATAAGCGCGCTAATATAGTTGTCGACCTCGCGCCATAAAAATCCAAAAACCGCGCTAAATTTTCAACGAATCATTAAAATTCCTCCGCGATGCGCATATCACAACAACTACTTATTTCATTATCGATTCAATTGATTCGAGATTTGCCTTGCAAAAACCCGTATGTGAATTAATCAATATTCAATTTAATGCTAATTAGCGTAATGAAGTGAATCATCTGTTTACCTACATTAATTAATTCAAATCTATGATAAGTAAGTAAGTTTTGACAAGATAGAAGATTCATCCAAGTGGAAAAGTTGGACGTACATAAACAAACAAGCAAACAAATAGCAGTAATTAATTAATTATCTAAACTCATTGGCGATTGTGTTGCATTGTTGGCTGCGCGTGTTTCCAGTGGAAAAGTTCATATGCAAGTACAGCACTTGCGGTATTGTGACGTTCGTCTGCGTCTGCATCGCAGGAGCATGCAAGTTCGTAACATAATATCATGGCAATTATTGCGCGGCTAATTGCCATGGATTACAACAAATAAAGCAAAGCAGAAGGCGACGAACTGTTCCGGCTGTCTCGACACTGCGCAGAGTAGCGCTTCGATGCGCGAAGCTGAGTTCATTATACATGGCAAGTATGTAGTTATATACAAACTATCTATCTGTCTATCGCGTGTGTGCATCACTGATGAATGCGTTGCGCCTTCGTGATATGTGGTTTTACTATGATAATACATCGTTGATCCCCGGCAGATGAGTATGATGGACAGTTATAAAACGCTTCGGCGACAGCGGCGCGCTCAACGCTTTGCCTTGCCTTGCGAGTGTAAATAAGATAATAAAATATTTAAGAGAGAGATTGAAAATTATTATCGTTTGTACACACACGCATATGGGTCAGATCGAGTACGAACCGGAAACATAAATTAAGAAAGAATAAACGCTCGGCGACGATTCTTGACAGACAATGCGCGACCACGACAGACGACGCGCTTTCGATTTTGATAATAGCAATCTCTCCTTCGAGCGCTCGCGCTCTGCGACAATTCCTCTGATTGCGGCCTGCTGTCTTCCGACGGACACCAGCGCATCGTACATGCACTTATCAGACGACTTAAGTCCTAGCGCGTTCGGCCATGCGCTAATTTATTCCCAGAAGATTAGCGTCGGCGAGAAGTTTCATGATTTATGACTTTTCACTCTGTCGGTAGGCCGTTGAAGTGAAGTTTCCGCGCATAACTTTTATCCTCTTTCTAGAAGGTATTGTACTAATAACTATTCGACGAAATGGCGCGTTTGGTAAATAGTTCTTACCTCTTGACAGGTGTTTTTAGCTGCTTACATCATATTACACAAAGTATAAGAAAACACTAACAGACAACTCAAGAAGAAGTAGGTAGAAACTAAATAAATAGAACACTCTGAAAAATCACTAATAAGAAGACAGAAGACACTGAGCTGCAATCATCAATTACCGAGTGTGAGACGCACGTGCGATTTGTTGACTCAAGTCACTAGTTTGTTTAGTTTTCCATTTGCTCGTGGTGATGTTCGGTTGCCGGCGTGCCGCTGCAGTTGCACTAAACTTCGCTGGCTTGATCCGCGCGAACTTTTCATTCATGCGCTAAACTACACCAAATAGAAACGTTTCATTTGCATTCAGTTCGATTCTGGCAGGAGTAGAGCAGAGCAGAGATGAAATGAGCTGAGCTTTCGCCGAAAGTTTCCGCTTTGCGCGCGTACTCGTAGACGTAGTTCAGTTTACAATTAGTTCCAACCACGAATTCACTCACGGCGTAAACTTTTCGGCCAAGTGGTGCGCATTGTCGAGCAGCACAAGAGCGGGCGCACCGCGAGATGAATAAATACTGCGGTCCAGTACAGTGCTATGGTACTGGTACGTACGCGCTTCGAAATCAAGTCGAAAACTGGAGGATTCGCAGCTGAGGCGTCGACGTCACGACGGCGAACGCACGCTCGCTATGACGGCCCAAGCATATACGCCAGCAGGAACGACACTTTTCGCCTGCTGGATGGGCTCCGGCTCGGCCTGCGTCGATCGCACTCGTGCGCTGCGGTTCGTGCGCCCTGCTGATGCGAAACCAGCCAGCAGGCAGCACCAGCAGAAAGGCTCTTCATCGCGCTCCTGCTGACGTAGGTACGCGCTTTATAGCCAACATGCGGTAGATGCGTATACATACATATTTCAAATGATATTGGATATGAGAGCATGTATGCAGGCAGGCGCCACGAGCTGCTGCTGTTGCCGCAGCAGCAATGCGATGATAGATAGATAAAATGCGTAGCAATGTTTACTGTTTGTTTGCATAACATTATTACATTACATAAATAAGAATAATAATGTTTTCAATCGATACCCCCAACCGACCAGACTGTTTTGTTAACTAACTGCACTTGGATGAACATAGTGATGGTCCATTCAATCAAGATGCGAGAACAATTGATTGTTAATTAATTAAGTAATGCGCGTAATCACGCGATCTCACCTTGAGCGCTTGCTTGTCAATCGCTTTCACGAATCAACGCGTGAATGTCTGGTTGCTGTAATTTTGATTAGAACGGTTTGAGCTTTACATCGCTGCGTTTCGAGGAAACGACCACTTGTGATTTATCAGTTGCATTTGCATACTTGCGGTTTTACACAATCAATATCGTTAACAACAAAGTTTTTTCAATTACACATTAATTCGTTATTTAAAAAATTGGAATACAGTAATACAATTTCACAAACTCAGTACTGAATGCTGCGTTTCGTGTGAATATCGTCCAATACACTTTGCAGTTCTTCATCTTCGAAGCGGCCTTCTAATGAAGGAATGAGAGACTTTGCTTCGTCGGTAGACTGAGGACACAAATTCGCAATCGCAGCCAGTTCAAACTTATGCAGTTTTCGTTGCGCCAATAGGCTACAAGATAACAATACATTGAGATAACATTATAAAACATCACACACAAAAGAGAAGCTTACTTTCTGATAGCAAATATTGTCTCCTTATTCTTAAATTTACGGAAGCGATCCGTGTACGTGATCGTCTTCATGAACACCTCAGAGAACTCTTGTTCGTCTTCGGCGGATTCGTTCTGCATCTTGCGATGTTCCAGCAACATATGCACCTCAGATATGAGCAACGTTTCAGCATTTTCAAACTCTACAACCAACAATACAATATGTACTTAAATGTTAACTAAACATTCTTTGGCTTCTGAACGTGTCCTTCCAATATCAATAAGTCATACAACTTGCGTGTCTTGTTCACGTCTATCTTCAACAAACGCCTCGCCCTCTCTAAGCGCAGGAAACCGTTTTTATTGTTCTCGTTTATGAGACTGGCTTTCAATTCTAAATACGTAATCGGCAGTAGTCGAATATTTCTGCATAATTCGCGTTCGTTAGGCGTCAGTTTTTCGTAGCCTGGTTTGTCTTCAATTTCAAGGGGAGTTGTTATGCGGCGCTGTTTCGGTCCTGTATTGGGAACAAATGCCAACTCTTTGCATTTTAAACTAAGCTCGGACCCTTGCTGAAATCTCTTCAAATCATGCATGCATTGATCCCGATGCGTTTTCAATTTCATGTACAGTCGTGCTTCATCTAACGTTCGAATACCACGTTTACGATATTCCTTTAACCTGGAATCATTGATGACATGATGTTTATTTTATTGCGAGTGAATTTACATTGAGGGCAAGAGTAACTAACCTGAATAATTTCATTTTCAACTCGCCAGCTCTATGCAAGCCTTCCATCATGTATTCAAATCCTTGGCCCGTATAAAACTGCATAAAGCGAGCTAAGCGTTCAGAAACATGCTGCGTTACAGTTGAGTGATATCTTTGCAGCCACGAGTTAGTTTTTTGCGGCAGAATCAGGCCATGCTCTCGCAAAATCTGCTTACGCCTTGCTCTCTCACCAACTCGTCGTCTGTATATATTCAGGATGCCTATTTGTAAGTCGCTTAGGAGTTTATAACACGGTTCATGGGGGCTAATTGTGTCTAATTTCGCAACTAACTCTTCAGCATTTTTATCATAGTCATACTCAAACTCTGATCTGGCTGCATTGTAACCTGCATGCGTATTATCTTCACTTCTCAGAGGATCCGGCAGATCTGTTAGTTTCATTTTGTACGGCACGAGAGGCTTAACAAATGGCCAATCTTTTGGCTGCTTGCACACAGGTATACCTTTAAAGCCATTTTGTTGTAGGTAAAAGTAATCATAGTGCTGTTTCAACTCTTGCACACTGCGATTTTTTATCTGCTCCGTTATTTTATGCCAGTTGCCATGACTTAGAAGACCGTTTAGTAAGTCCAGTTCTTCTTTAGCAGACCAATCCGAGTTCTCAAACAGATGAAACTTATTGTGATTGATAACCTGATATGCATGATCATTTTTGTGACTCTCAAACTCTGCCCCATTCGCAAAGCAATACAAACAAATATTCTCCTCGCATTCAGCGCACGCTATGTATCTATCGACTAATTGGTTATCACAATTACCGCATTTCGTTTCTATTATAAATTTACATACTGACGAAGAAGTTGTATACTCTTTTTCTGGAAGGACAGTTCGTCAAAGTAATGCAAAGATTATAGGCTAGCTTACCTTTCGGAAACTGCAAATCCGCTGCATCTTCTTCGGTGAGGTCTGAGTTGCTCTGCATCTTCACTTTTGGCTGTTGTTTATTCACGAAAACAACGTGTTTACTTGTGTACTTTTAGCAACGAAATGGCAGAGACGATGCGCGATGCAGACCTAACCACAAACGATGATTTTCGGCATGACAGCGACATGTTTGCCATGTTGCCACTTCTCTTCTAGTTCCAACAAAAATTTTAAAAAACAAATTATTATTAACATATTTAACGATTTTGTATTGTCATCTGTCTATAATGATATTATTTATATATTTACATAGTAATTTTAATTTAAATCGTACACAAATTTTTTACATATTTTAAAATTAAAGCCGGACCTGACCTAAAAGTTTTTAAAGTTTATTTAATACATGTCGTCATAGTCATAACTACGTTCTTCATGTTCTTCTTCTTCGGCCATTAAGTTTACTAAACTTAACCGATCATCAGCCAACATACTAAGAGAAGTACATTCCACAGGATCTCTGTTAAAGAAGTGGCTCTTTGTTAGTTCCCAATTTGTAATTGTATCATAGATAGCATCTACAGTGAAATGCATATTTGGATACATGTTTGTTAGGAGCCTAGAATTCAGTTATAAGATTTAACAAGAAACATGAGATCGTCATGTAATTTCTTACTGAAATGGTGGCAAGCATACGTCTCTCAGGAAGTTAATTTGCAAGATGGGCACTTTTTCTCTATGGTTTTCGTCATCTTCCAGTAGTGGTATACTCATTTCTTCTTCTAATTCGCCTATCTTAAAATATTCCTTATATATTTCTGCAGCAGCTAAACGTACGGTCTTCCAATCCTGTGAAAAGTTATTACAACATTACATTGAATAGTTTTTAGGTATTGACATACTCGGATTTGATCACTAAAATCAGCGCAAGTCATTAACAATGAACAGAAGAAAAGACGATGTTCTTTTACTCGTGGACGAAAAACTTTCTGAAAGTTAGAAAATGTTAAATTCAAATATAAAATAAACGTAAAAACGTATAAATATACGTACTGATAATAATATTTCTTGCTCCTTGGAATGTTTCAGATGATAGACATAATCGGTCGAGATGATATTATGCTTTATCAGCTCCAAGCATGTGGCATAGTCGTTCATTGTCAAACTGCTGAGAAAGTTGCACTTCTGCAAGGTAAAATTTTGTAAATTAATAGTTTTATCATCAAAATATCTTCGTTTGTAATACCTCAGTGTTTAAAACATTTATCATCTGAGAAAAATGGTAATCCTCCATGAGAGAGTTATCACTACAAAACACACTCGCCAAAGTAGAGCTTTCTAGAGTTTTATAACAATTAGACTTCCCTTTGTGATCTACGTCATGACACAAAGCAGCCACTAAAAGCGCCATTACTTCCAACTCACTTAAAACTTTCTTCTCTATCAACTTTAAGTAGCATACCGTGGAATAGATAAAATGTGTCGTTGTGAAAGCGTGCACAAAGTTGTGAAACGGCCGGTTGAAGTATCCTTTCTCGACCAACACAATAAACTTGGCGAGCAATGGTCGCTCCATTTTGAACAACTTCACAAAGCCCAAGTCTTCAAACATTTTCATTATAGCCACTGGCATTCGATGTCTGGCGACAGTGCGTGGGTTAAAAGTCGGATAATCAAAACCAACCACGGTATGACGCACGGCATGAACTAGATGCTGCACGTCTAAGTAATCGAAGTCGTATTTGAAAAGCATAAGTTTAGTAGAGATTTCATTCCGTTCATTCTCTTCCCTGGCCTTTTTCAATACGTTAGCTATGTGAATATCTATCGCAAAAGCTCGTGTAAAGAAGTCCATTATATTTTCATCAAAAATATCAAAATCTCCAAAAGTTTTATTTCGCATTTGCACACATCCAGTGACCTTGTCTTCGATCATCAACGGGTAGCAGAAGATATTTCGCGTGACGTAGTTGCATTCCCTATCTTCTTTCTTCATGAACATTGGGTTTGTGTAAGCGTCATTCACATTGATGCCCCTTTTATGTGAGAAGACATAACCAACAAGTCCTTCGTCCTTAGACTGGTCTACGATTTGTAGCTTGGAGTTGCAGATTATTTGGCCTTTCAACTGTTTTCCGTCTTCATCTAAACAGTAAATGTCGCAACGGTCACAGTCGAATAATTGTGTGGCCTTCACGGAGATATATTCGAGCATTTGCTTTTTATTGCCAATTTGCTCGGTAGTCGCTTGAAGAGTTTGAATCAAGTGCAGAAATTTGTTCTTTAGTTTGATTTGTTTCTCCATCGCAGTGGTGTTTATCAACATCGGCTGCACAAAACGGAAGCATTCTTGTACCAAGTGTGATAGAAATACTCGGGGGCTTGTTGTATTAACAATGAAGACAATATGTGCAATTGTGGTCGTATTTTCTACAATTCCTGTTAACATTTTTGTGTAACAAAACGTTTCTATTTTTTAATTGTATATTACCATGTTTATGTTTTTGTTCGTAGATAGGAATTGCTATCACTTCTCCAACCATCTTTGCCAAGCTTACGTGATCCAGAATTTGAGAAGGTAAATCATTTAAAGAAAAATCCATTCCCATTTTGTTACTCAATATAGAAATGATAAACTGGGTGGTAGTGCTTATTTTGACTGGTGGTTCTAAGACTTTTTTTCCAATCAGCGTTATCACCGCCATATCAGGCAGTGTTAATAAAGATGCTATGAAAGCAAGTTCGCAATCTGCTTCTACCATTAACTTAAAATTGTATTGAATTAGTGCGTTATTGAAAATTTATAGTTAGAACTTACGTAATAGTTGATCTTCTTCTGCAAATCTAAAGTACATTGGTCTTTGAGAGATTCGCACAATAATAAAATCTTGGACGGATCAGTTGCACGTAGATGTAGAGTTGGGATTTGTTTTCTTTCTTTATGCGATTCGCTGCTTCTTATATATGGAGGCGGAATAAATAACGGTGGCCGCGGTTTTCGAAAGAGATTATATTGACAAAAGTCTTCCATATCCCTGTTTTGCCCTTCCCCAATAAAATAAAATCAATCCTGTTATTGTCAAAATGACATTTGTGAATATTTTTAATCAGATCTTGTTCTGGATTTATTTGTACTTGTATACATTATTGATTTTACAACTTTTAAAACTTTTACAAACAACGCGTTATTTAGTTCGTCTGACAGCCACTGGCGCTGCTATCGTGTTTATGGTGCAAATGGCTGTGTAAAATAGGTTAACCTTAGTCTGTGTACGTTCTTCGGTGACTCCTTGTTTTAACAGTGTTTCCGGGTACTCCTCTGGAAATACAATTCTGCAATGACGGACATGTAAGTTACAATATTTTTTATCTAATTAACACTTTTCAGAACACGTTTTCTTTTGATTTTAGTGATGATGCTTCAGAGTTGTTGGGTGATGATGATGGTGAGGAATATGACTTGGGACAAGATGAGGAAGCAGAATTGCTACGTGATGACGATGATGATGAAGCTGTCTTGAGCTTTCAAGGTATGTAAAAGATTCATGATTATGTATAAAGCTTTAACTTATTACATTATTTAGCTGATCCAATTGAAGATGAAGAACAAGAAGAGTCTTACAGAGACAAGTTTGCTAGTGAGAGACAAAGTCAAGAAGAAGATTTAACACAATCTTCTAATCAACATCAAAGAAATGAATATAATTCAAACTTCCGAAAGCGGCCATTGCTTAGTAGAGGGGGACGAGGTAGAGGAAGAGGATACTCGAGAGGGCATTATAATAATGTCAATAAGCCGCCACATATGAACAGAATTGGCACCGGGAAATGTTACATTAACCCATCATTTCTCAAGGATCCTTGGCAGAAAAAGCCTATACAGTTAGTGCAGCCAAGTCAGATGCAAGTACATGAACAAGAAAACTACCAACCGATGATGAATCATAGAGGACCAGGTCCTATTCCAAATATGAATGCTCCGCGATTTCCAGATCAAAGACAGCATCAGCCTCATGGACAGTACTCTATGGTAAGATATCTTAAGTTTTACATAATCAACTGAAATGATGTTTTGGCGTTTTCAGCCAATGTATAATAACCCTGAACCTCCTCAACCTGGTCCTGCAAATTTAAATTGGCAAGCTCCTGTTGCACAACCGCAATATCCGCCGCAACCTAACTTTAACAATTACAATTCGCCTGTGCAACCCATACCTCCTGGGCCTTGCTACCAAGGAGCTCCTGCAGTGCCGCCCAATCAAAACTACCCACCGACGCAATCCTATCCTTACTCTCAACCAAATTGCAATTATCCTCCTAACGCAAATTACCCACACGGAGCTCCT